>CACKRE030000894.1:0-32966 GCA_902602495.3 Ectocarpus sp. CCAP 1310/34
TCTGTTGTGGCCTGGTTCGCCCGCGAGGGACTCACAAGGTCGATTTCGGCCCCGGCCAGGGAGCAGGCCGGGGAGGGGAGGATAGTAGGAAGATATGATTCCTCGGGGTAACTTGCCATCGGGAGAAGTGGCAAATAAAGCACCGAGGATATTTGTCTCTTCCTAAGTCCATGGCCGCTTGCCGAGGGAAGAGATGGGGGAGCCTCCGGCTCGCCCCTCTCGACCCTCTGGTCNGTCGTACTTGGAGCATATGAATAACTGTCGCCAGTTTCCGTTGGCATACAGGTTCCGATTTCGTCCGAGAGGTGGCATATGTGGGGGCGATTTGGTGCCTGAGTACGATTCTTCTCCGTAGGGTAGGTGTAATAATAGGGTCAGGTGGACCAGGCTTGATGATTGCCGTCGAGTCGTCCCGTAACGGATCGACCCCAGTGAACAAGCCCGATCTACCTGAGCCTAGTGCTGCGCTGGCTAACCGGACGTTCGTTGCCACAAAACATTGACTAAAAAACACTTGTTGAGATACTTCACAATCCGCACGATGGTGGTAATTCGTCCGCTTTCACCAGTACTTTGTGCACTTCGAATTGTTCGCTTTGTACCCGACCTCTGACGTGCGCAGCATGTGGGGTTATCTCGTCTGCAGGCGCCGTTCGGATAGGACTGTGTTCACCCAAGTAAGTGCATCGGCGAGTAAAACAATTTTGGGCACGACTTTTCGTGACGCACCCCGTCACGGCCAAGACATACATCTTGACTAACAAGAAAAGTTAGAAAATACATTATGTTATTTGTACTTGAGGTTGTCTTCACATGACCAAACGCAAAGGCCTCACCCGGTGCCTTCTAATGTTTGTACTGGTCCAACTGACGCGAACACCTCCCGTGATCACAAGCCAACTACCCCCAAACGGGGTGCACCTTTTAAAGAAATAACGACGCAACAGAACAGCATAGACTACTGGTGAAATTAAGAGCGAAGCATCTGATTGAGAGCGAGATTGCGCGATGCGCTGCAGCTGGACTACTGCTGAGAGGTGGAGCTTACTGTGTAGCTTGAAGGAAGGGCCAGCCCGTAGCTACAAGCAGATAGCCTGGTCATCCTGTGCGAGTCTCTCGATGTGGAGTTACAGCGGCGAGCAGAAGCTACAGCAGAGCCCACCGCCCGAGGCCGAACCGCCCTGCAACAGTTTGAGGCAGGAATAGCCAATCTGGGGAAATATAGCAACTTGTCTAGCTCCTAGCCGCAGCATCCGATGACGATGACACGCATATGCTCGTGACGCTGCTGATGAGACCTTCAATTTGCGCCGCTTCTTGGAGGAGCCCGCCCCCTACTTCCCAAGAAATGGCAAGAGGCGTCTGGACCTAGATTTTAATTTTTTGACTCTCGCTCTCAATTTCACCAATATGTTGTTAAACAATGGACACAAGAAAATTCCTCCAAGGCACGATTCGTTTTCTGCCCAAACAAAAGAGGACACCTAAAGAAAAACTAACCCGGATATAGGCAAACGACTTCGGTCTAACAGGAAGAAAAAACGAGAAACAAGGCAAATAAATAGAAAAGGAAGAGTAAACCCAGGATACAAACAGGAAGATATAGTCTACAGGTAGGTCCTCTCCAACGCTCCAGCCCACAGGAACAACCACGAAATAATCCCGAGACAACATTTCGGTGGTTTGCATTAACAGGGGAATTCGACCATACAACGGGACCTCTACTCCCCTACAATAATTCGGGAAAACAAGCGCAATAGGCAGCCAAGGTCTTAAACCCTAGCCCACCCTGTTATCACTTTGAAGCCGTGAGGGAACCCAAATCATCTGAACGAAACGAAGCTTGATGTCAACCCCTATACTTCACGTCGATATGGCCATGTGCAGGATGGTACGGGACAGTGCGGTGCCAACTACAGTAGCTAATTCCTGCATCAGTCCCATGCAAATTAGACACACGTTTTCACCCCGCTCCCGAAAGATATTCTTGGAGGGAAGGGGGGGGTAAGGCCAAAGAATTTCGCTGTCGAGTTTGGGTAGAAACAGCAGTGGCAAGGGATACCAGCCACCGCGTACTGCTTTCCAAGACCGCATGCGCTGAGGGCCACCTGCTGCTTCTTCGCGTAGTCGACGAAAGGCCGCAACGCCACGACCCGGCCGAAGCCCCATTCGACAGTCACCCTCACTCTACTTATCGCCCTGTTGAATGCCACCTCGGCAACAGACAACAAGCCCTTGTATGGCGCCGTCAGCCATGGGGATACCTGGTATGCTGAGTTTCCGTAGAATGTAGTACGGTGCGCCCGCCGCATCGTTGAATGACTGCATCAACGTCTCCAACAGCCCACTTAGCCCCAGCAACGTCACATCATGGCGCCTACCGAGCATAGGACCCCAAAGTACGGATGATGCCATCTGGGGAATCTACCGCCTGATAGTTCAATGAGTGTACACGCTTCCACCCGGTATAACAAATGCGCTGATTTCGCTAAGGACGAGAAATCTTACGAATAATTCACCTGGGAATCCCCAGCACCTAGTGAGAGGCGATCCGCGGCCGGCAATGGCCTCGTAGAACGAATCGATTTTGGGAAGGATGGCGTCTACTTGCAAGTCATTCACAAGATCGCCCCAGCGTTCGAAGATTGCCTCGATTGTTAGGTTGAAGATCTCGCATATGGGCGTCTCCGACATCCCCCAAAATATCCTGTCGCGAATCAAAGTCGTCGGTGCCGCCAGCCTCCACAGTGTCACCGCGAACGCCAGCCTCGCTGGAACCCTCTGAACTCCATATCTTCCACTGCAAGGTATGGAGTACAGAAAAAGAGTCGAATGCGAGGGTAGCACTACGGGTTATAGACCGACGATTTTAGCACGAACCCATGAGACTCTGCCTCGTTGGGTACCTTGATCTCCCTTTTGTTGTTTTTCGTTTATACATCTGGTTGTCTTCCCATCTGCCGCTTCTTTGTTTTGTTGTGATCTGTTGCCTCCGTTGCTCCCATGCCCTGGTGCGTAGTGCCTGGTGCTGGTAGGTCACCCTTTGATATTTTTTAGGCGTGTGTCGGAAGCGTCCTCCTCTCATATATATTTTTATTTTGTTTTTTTTTCGGTTTCCTTGGCCTCTTTTCTCGACCGGTCGATGCGGTAGCTGTTCTTTTCTTTCTACCATGTTGTTTTTCGTTTTCTGAGTGGTTTGTACGCCATTTTCGTTTCATATCACCGCGGCGTCGTATGTGCCGGGTTTTACGACCACGGGCTCCCCATTCTTGTGGACAATATGAGAAACAACAACAACAACAACAACAACAAGTAGCAGCTGGCGTGTCACCCTCGATTTCTTATCCACTGTGTTGTTGCAATTTCGCGCCGTAAGGGCGTGAATAACTCACATGTCTTCTACCCACACCACAACGCGCCGAGTCAGCCCTGACCCAAAAATTCACTCCTTCTACATACCCATCCCCACGCTTGACACCTGCTTGATTGACTCGACAAGCTATCACTTGGGCATCGGTACTGGGTCCAAGGCCGAAGTCAAGACAAGATGGCATCGGTGGTTAAATCGTCTGAAACAATGGCAAGCACATCGTATGGAGGTGAGGAGGAGGGAGAGAAATAACTGATGGTGCGACGGCCAGCTGGCCAGCTTGCCGGTAGCACCTTTGCCGAATTGCTTTGTGGGTGATCAGGCAGAGAGAGAAGAGAAAAGGGAGGAAGAGGTGAAGGGTGAAAGGGGTGAACGGTATGGCGGGAACGGAAAGAAATCTCGCGGGGTGGAGGTGAAGGGTAAGAGGGGAGAAAAGTATTGGGAGATTGAAAACAAATCTCGAGGGGTGACAGTGCAGGGTGAAGGAGGTCCCGGGTATTGTGATGATGAAAATAAATATCGCGGGCAGAAGGGAAGAAAGCAGAGCCAAAGACCGGGATCAAAACAGACTCGGGGGGGCTGGGGTAAAGAGAAAACAATCATCACGCGAGAACATCGAACACGACTCGGAGGGTGGGATTGTAGAGGAGGAGGCGGGCCGATCGGTGGTGCACAACACCGAGGGTGATGGCCTGGCGACAGGGAGCGTCTCGTCCAACCACGGTAAGCGACGTTTTTGAGTATCTAAGGAGTATTCCAAGCAGGGTGCAAGTATTTATCCCAAACTGCAAGTGGTTTCGGGTGCTGATAATGAACTGTACGGGTGTAGGCCGTGGGAGCAAGAATGTATTGGGGAGTAGGCCCTCGCAAGAAATTCTTGGCCGTAGTGTGTCGCAAGATGCACTCGCACAGCTTCAGGAACAAATCACTAGTAAGACACCTCTCGGAAGTAGGGGTGCCGAACACGCCCCGTTCTCGTCAGATCAAACGAAGTTTAGCATTGGCACAATGGGAAATGTTAATGACAATGCAAACCCAGTGGGGAATGCTATGAGCACTCAAAGGAAGGAAATACGCGAGGCGAACTCTCCGAGAGCAGTGAGGTGTCTGCTGGATCCTCAAGCGGAGCATAATGTTGGTCAAAATGGTGCCAAAAGGGGTCGATTAATCGGGACACTAGAAAGGAAAAAAGCGTCACCGTTGATCGTGCTGGGGGCAAGCAGAACCATGAAACTGTTGCTTTACCAGTGATAGGGGAAGAGGGCGTGATGGAGGGCATGCATCCGCCTCTGAAAATTCTCTCAAGCGTGAGGTTGAGGTAACAACGCAGAAGGGAGGAAATATTGGTGAAGCACCGGAAGGAACAGAACGCATTTTTGCAGTATCTGTTACTTCTGTGTCAGGACAAAGGACTGATGCGGTGTACCCTCCGCCTCCTTTCACGTTTGCTGCAGGTGAAGCGGCGGACTACCTGTCACCATTTACTCGGTCGGTCGGTGGGGATTTGACGATGGATCGACATCGGCATACGACTAGAGTGCAAGTGTTCGCGGGGTCAAGAGCGACCAAGATGATGTCGTAGCAGGCTCTGCTGGATACGGGAAGTCTGGCATCGTTTGTACAAGAAAGGTGTGTGCAAAAGATGTTGGCATGTGGTTCAACTTAAGCTGATAGCATTGAAACGGGGCTGAACGAGAAATATGGTGAGTTACATGGCGTGCCATTGGTTACAGATCGAAGAATGCGATTAAATATTGAATATTGAAATGTGGAAGGGCGGGAAATCAGCGCCAGTTCATTTCGTTACACCGCCGGTACGGACGAGTGTGTATGCGTACATTGTGCCAGACTCGGCCATGGGACATGATCTGATACTAGGGAGGGATAGCTGGGCTGATTTTCCAGTTCGCAGATTCCAAGACGTGTCGGGCACAGAAACAATTATCACTTTTGTCGGTGCGAATACTGATAAGGTGGCAGGAGATCACCGCTTTGAGGAATGGGTAGGCCACGCGGTTGGTATGGTGGAATTTAAAGGTGATGGAAACGAGGTGGGGACGTACGGTGTGCAGTTTGGGAGGAAGTGGTTCCCGCAGGAAGCATTAGTCGAACATGCCACGTCTGAAATCCCTCTAAGAAGAGTGGGGGATAGCTCGTGTCTGGTGAAACCAAACCATATTTTGGGGTATGGTGGTGAAGCCCTGGAGGTGGTAAATCTGGATGATGCTCGTTGGTGGAAAATGAGGAATTCAACGATGTATTTGCGGTTCCGGAGGGTGAAGAGGCTGACATGCCTAACGACGAACCTCCCGCTGATGTCATGTCTTCTTTGCATGGGGCGCAACAGGTGGCGTTCAGGCGGTTGTTGCAGAGGGTGCCTCCGCACATTCGAGACGTCCATTTCGACTTCAATGCGAAACTGTGGGAGCCGGGGGACATTGACAAACTAGGTGATTTATTGTACAAGTTTGAGCATCGTTTTTCGAAGGGTGGTTCGGATTTAGGACGGGTGACGGTGGATCCGTTTCGAATCATTTGAAGCCGGGGGCACAGCCAGTGCGGCAAAGGCCATACCGCCATTCGCCGGTTATGAGCGAAAAGGTGCAGATCGAAATTGACAAATTGCTGTTGGCGGGTGTGTTGCGGAGACGTACAGCAATTGGGCGAGTCCGCTGGTGGTAGTCGCGAAGGTTAACGGTGGCATACGGTTGACGGTCAACTACAAGCGCATCAATAAAATGAGTGTAATCCCGAAATTGCCCATTCCGATAGTGGAGGATATTTTGGAGGAATTGGACAAATCGAAAACCTCCAGTACGCTTGATTGGTCGGTGGGTTTTTCCAGTGCAGTATTGAGGAGGACAGCATTTCGATCACTGCTGTTATCACGTCTACGGTTGTACTAATTTTTATCCGTGCCGCAAGGTCTCAGTAGTAGTCCTGGGTAGCTCCATTCGGTGATGGCCAGAGTATGTTACGGACTGGAACGTGTGCGTCTGTTTATCGATGACGTGATCGTTTTTTTCAGGGACGGGGCAGAACACGTGCGCGACCTGGAGAGGTTTTTCGAGCGCATGGTCAAGTTCAACCTGAAACTGGCACCCAAGAAGACCAACCTGGGGGTGAAGGTGGTGACGTTCTTTTGACATCAAGTCACGGCGGAAGGGATCGGGCCGGACCCGGGAAAGGTCGGACCGCTGCGTGAAGTGCCAATGTCCACTAATGTTAGCCAGTTGCGATCGTTGTTGGGGTCCTTGACGTACTAAAGCAAGATCCTGAAGAGCATGTCGGCAAAATTGAAACTGATCAATGCGATGCTGAAAAAGGGGGCGAAGTTTGCGTTCACGGCTGATCATGTGGCGGTAGTGAGGAAGATGGTGGATATTCTGTCTGATCCTGAAGTTTTGGCATTTCCGTGCTATGAGGGTGCGATCTCGGGAGAGAGGGCGTTTCGGTTAACCGCTGATGCGTCGATTTCGGGCTTGGGAGCCGAAATCGAGCAAGAGCAACGAGATGGAAGTATTAGACCGCTATGCTTTTTGAGCAGATCAACATTCCCGAATGAAACGAGATGGAGTCCGACTAAGCTTGAAGCGGGTGCGATAGTGTGGGCGATAAAGAAGAATCGAACACTATTTTGCGGCATCCCCTTTGAAGTGTACAGTGACCATCAACCCTTGCGAAATTTGGGGAGTTTGGCAGAGAAAAGCAATCGCGTACAGAGGTGGTATGATATCCTGTCAGCGTACACGTATGAATTTATGTGATAAGACGGCTAGTGATTGGGCGGACAATCCGGAGGAAGAAGATACGGCGCGATTAGCAATTACGGCCATTGAAGGGCATGCTGATCCAAAGAGGATGGAGAAGGGTGATAATCCGGAAAATGTAGATTTTGATGAATTGAAGCGGCTGGTGGCACAGGGTACTTTCTTGGTGTTGCCGAATTCGAAGCATTTGTTGGTGGGGAAAGAATCGAAAGCCCCTGCGGAAAATCCAAATCGAAATCCAGGGCAATTTGAGAGGTTGGTAGGTGAAGAGCCCGTTCGGACGTATGTGCCTAGGATGTTGAGACCGTGGGTCAAGGATTGCGCTTACAAAGAAGCAGTGCATTTGGGAGAGAAAGTGACTTTAGGTATTTTAAAGAGGGTGTATTGGTGGATAGGAATGGCTGAAAGTACGTTGGCGGATCCGTAGGTGTTTTTCTTGTCAGTTTCGGAAAGTGCCGCGGCATACAAAGTGTTGGCCGTTAGTGTCTTTGCCTCTTCCGAGCAGACCGGGACAGATGGTGTCGTTTGATTATTTGGGTCCGTTGCCGAAAACGACGAAAGACAACGAGTATGTATTCCTGGTGGTGGACTTATTCAGCAGGCATGCCGAAGGGTACCCACTAACGAAGGCGCAGAAGAATGCGAAGGGTTTTGTGTCTATCATGGTGAACGATTATACTGCGGGGTGGGGTTGTCCGCACACCATGTTGTCAGATAGGGGAGCAGAGTTTGCGAATGAGGTAGCGAAAGGGGTGTATAACATGCTGGGGACGGTGAAGAAGTTTGCTAGCCCATATCATCCGCAGACGAATGGAATGGTTGAACGGTTACATTATACGTTGTGTCAAATGTTGTCGCACTTGGTTGCGGACGATCAGGCGAATTGGGATGAGATGTTGCCACACGCGGTAGCGGCACACAACAATAACGTGGGCCGAGGGACGGGGTTAGCACCCAACGTAGTACACATCGGAAGATACCCGAGGCTGCCGATGACGATCTTGGAGGGAAGGGGCGTTTCCGCGTCAGGGCCTAAAGCAAGACCAATTGGATTATTTGAATTTGATTAGGGATAAGCAGAGGAAGGCGTACGAGTTGGTAAGAGAGCAGGATAAGATAAGCAAGGCTAAGCATGAGAAGAGCAACCAGGTGTTGAACTCGATAATAGGAAAGAGACCGAAGTATAAGGAGGGGGACTGGGTCTTGGTGTATGATGAGAAGCGTACGATTTCTGGTGGGGGGGAACACGTGCTTAAATCGCGAGTGAATAGTAGGGGGAAAGAAAAATCGTTCGCGTTGATCCCGAAGTTGGCACACAGTTGAACCGGCCCGTACAAGATGTTGATCTTGGGTCCAGGGGACGGTCTTGACGGGGAAAAGGTGGGCCCGAATATTTTGTATTTGGACGTGAATAAGGATGAGCCAGGGAAGAACATCAATGAGAGGGTGTCGGTGTATCGATGAAAAAAGTGTTATACTCAGCACGAGAACGAAGATAGACCTAGGTTTTCGCCGTGGGGCTTTAGCAAGTATGTGTTGAACAGATTTTCTGAGTAAGCGCCTCCGTTCCATCTTACGGCAGAGGACGTGGAGGAAGAAGTGGATAGTAAGAAATTGGTCCCGAGTAAGATATCAAGGCACAAGATTTGTCGAGGTATCAGTGGGAAAGGGGCGGTTCAGTACTACACGCATTGGACGGGGTTGGCTAAGTGTACGTGGGAGCATGAAGTAGAGTTGGAGCAACATGGGGACGTCGTACTTGAGTATTGGAATGAGCAGCCGGAACAATCGGCCGGAGGGAACATAAGGTATCGGAGGTATCGTATTCAGGGTGCGAAAAGGACGATTGCTAGCAGGAAGGGAGAAAGACACGTGCAGAAAGATTACAAACTTTGTTGTGACATACGGGGTAGGCCGAGTCTTCGAAGTAAGCCGGTGATCGGTGCATATTTAGATTTCAAGACTGCAAGGGCTGGTTGGCAGTTTGCAAACGTGGTGCGAGTGACTCCGGATCCGAGGTGGGAAGAAGACTATCAAGCTGGTGGACATCGGCAAAAACATCAATGTGGCGCTCCTGGAGGAGAATTTGACGACGGACAACCTGGTACTTAATCCAGGAACGTGGTGCTGGCATACACACCGAACGGCGAAAAGTGTCAAGAAGTACATGTTTGAGTTGGAAGATGATTGGGTGTTTGAATTTGAAGTGTGTAGGACTGCGGAAAAGTGCGCCAAGCGGTGCAGTCGAATACGGGTCAAAATTAATGTTGTGTTTGAGCAATTGTTATTTTGGCTAAAGAATGTACTTTGTGATGGAGTCATATTGCAGTGGTATTACGGTCGTGACGAAATTTGAGTGTGTGTGTAATACATGAGTCGATTTCTGGTGATTTATGTTCGGACTCACTTGTTGCAAGGGATTGACATTGGTTGTAGGCCAGGTATTGCAAGCTGTGGTCAAGTGTTAATTCAACCGAGACTGATCGCAGATAAGGATGCGTTGAACCTGGGGGGGGTGAATGTCTTGCAATAAGTCAACCCTTGTTTTAGTCAGTGTAAGAGGACTTGGGGTAGTTTGATCGCAGTATATATGTTGAGACGTGATGGAATGGGCTTGAGAATGATGGCTCTGGGAGCAGGGTTGGAATAAGTTCTGGTTGAGATATCGTCAAATAAGGTCATGAAAAGTGTATGAGGTGGAGACTACAATTGAGAAGGTGTTGGTTTATGGTTGGAATGATGAGCATACTAGGGAATTGCAGTTCAACAGTGAGAGAAGATGTCAGCAGCTGTCGTGCGTAACAGGGAAGCGGAGACAAGAGCACGCGCCGAAAGGCGTATATACGCCAGCGCTGGCGAGATTCTTGCACTCGCCAGTTCAACAATTTTTGGGGTGTGATTGGGGGTAGACACGAAACCAAAGCCACACCGCGCAGCGTTGCAGCGTGTGCAGCGCGCAGCGCGCAGCGCATCAGCGCATCGATCGACAGAGTGCACATGGCATAGAGCAGCGGGAGAGGAGGGTAGGAAGGAGAGCGAGTCGAGAGTGATGGCGAGGATGGCGTGGTGTACCTCCAATGGGACTGAGGTGTAGCCTCTCTGTGGAAGTCTCCCATGGGCAATCCTCCACACCTCCGATTAGTCTAAGTGCCAAACGGCATTTTTCTAAACACACATACATGCCGAACGGCATAGTCTACTGCTGTACACATGCAGTGCCTTCCCTCATGCACTTATGCATCTCAATCAGTCTCACGCGTTTGCGCACGTGAGTGTGTTCGATGGACTCTACGTGTGGATGTGAGCTTTATTACTCCTCTTTCGATGTCGTTTTAATTAATCCCGTGACCACTGCTTTGTACGCTAGGCATCATACCCTTATACGACGCAAGATAACGCACCCCCTGGACCGATTTTCAAAGCTCGTTTTTCAACAGCAACAACAGTCGCAGGACCGAAAACGGCGGTGTTGAACCCATCTGGTCGAGAGCCCTCTGAAAATCTATACTTTCGTCTACAGTATGCATCCTCTTCGTCGTGGAGTAATCGAACTTTGAAAATCGGTCCAGGGGGTGCGTTATCTTGTGTCATATACGGTACTTCTGTGAAGTGTGTCGGATAGTGTCGAAGGTGGAACATGTTTCTGACAACGGAAGGGACGGCCTGGCACTGAGAGAAAGGTAGAATATGGCAAAACCTACAGCAAAAGGAGGCCGAACCATCAGTATTTCGAATGTGGCACAGCCTGAGACTATGTTGCACGTGCGCCTCTCCGCAGAGTCTACAGCATGACCGCCTCGTGTAGACTTCGACTACATACAATAGACTGTCACCGGCCGGGGAGCAATCTTCATTCTACACGGATCAGCCGAACTGCAAACATACTTCATGCGTCTGTAGTGGAGTTATCGTTTATCATAGGTGTTGTTGACGAAGTAACGATGCGAAGTACGTGAATAAGTGGGTACTGCAGGTGACAACCCCCTAGAACCGACTTCCAAAGCTCCGTTTATAAAGTAAACCAACATGTTTTCGGGCATCTCTTGGCGATACCGATCGTTCTCTTGAAGTGTCACCGATTTCGGCACCGCCACTGTTTCTGTATGGATTAACCGAGCTTTAGCAGTCGATTTAAGGGGTGTGGTAGCTTAAGTCAACTGCAGCACCATTTTGCCCATAAACTTCCCATGATTGTTTCGTCAACGGCAGTACATTGGAAATGGAAAAATCTGTAACATGCATGCACTATCTTTGCTTTCCGGCTTGTCCATTCTACGCCTAAACAACAGCAGTACAGTTGCATGCACACGTGGTAACCTGATGTTTTCTGGGAATTAGACAAAAGCGAGTATTCTCACCCCCTTCCCCCCCCCCCTTGGTGTTTGCCATCGGGGTTGGGTTTTCGTCGCTTGGCAAGGACGTCGTAAAACAAGCCGCCCCCCCCGGTGTTTTCCATCGGGGTTGGGTTTTCGTTGCTTATCATCGATGATGTAAAACAAGCCGTTCACTTCGTGAGCTCAGCAACCAGGTTACCGCTGTTCTTTCGCCTTTGTTTTCTTTTTTTGGGCGGTAACCATGAATGGTGGTCGAGTAGATTATGTTGTGCGGGGTCGAGAACCCTCATTCCGCGCAAGGGGTATAATCTCACGTTAGGTTAAGCACCCTCGAGGCGGTTACGTAGCGCTTACAACTGTCTCTATTAGAAGTGAAAGCACCAGTTTATAAATCAAGTCATACGCAGCTGTCATCCGTACGCAAGGAAGCAAAAGCACACGATGCCGAATATCCTTAGCAGGATGCAGCGCACCCTCCATGGGACTCGCCGATTACCTCACGGAGCTTCGTGCTTGGTGATGTGAGAGCCTGGTCCGGTGAGAACCCGGCGTGCTCCGTCCCGGCTTTGTAGGGATGCATGGTCAATGGTCTAACGACTACGGCATGCACGACTATGAGTACCCCCCCCCACCCTTCCCAGACAACGGGGATCCTTGAAAAACCGTCTTGCCGCTACCACCGACGAGCGAGAAAACCACTCCAAATGTAATTCTGATGCCTGGACGGCATGGTCAGGGCCTACGCACGGCACAGTCTGTTGCATGTTTCTAGGTGCATGACCACGCCGGCGCTCAAGGCCACAAAAGACTGCCCTGTTTCGCCCGAAATTCCTGGTACTTGTACTTGGATGCCCACTGAAATATATCGACACTTTTTTCAATCACCCGCTGTTGCCTAGTTTTGAGCTACTTTTGTCCACTGCCGAGAGTATTCGATGTGCTGCCGCGTGGTGACAAGGAAGTTGATTTTCGAACCCTTTGTTGAATAAGGCGGGTTCTGGTTCGAAAAAAATACAACCTACAATTAAACCATATGGGTGGTTGATAGGAAGGTACCAGTAGATTTCAGTGGGCATACAAGTACTAGGAATTCCGGGCGAAACAGGGCAGTCTTTTGCGGCCTTGAGCGCCGGCGTGGTCATGCACGTAGAAACATACGACGGAATTCGTAAACGTGGTTTTCTCGCTCATCGCGGCGAGGCTGTTTTTCTAGGACCCCCCTTTTCTGGAAAGGGGGTGAATATCCTCGCTTCTGTCTAATGCCCAGGAAACGTCCCACGTGCATATATCTGTAGTGTTGTTTTGCGTAGTACCGCTGCCACTGATCCTCACATGATGTGCAGTGTGGCAACCGTTGTGAGTAATAGAGAGCTCATGTAGGCATCTTGTGTGTTGTGCGAGAGGTAAAAAACGTTCGAAAGTAGAAACAATGGGTCCACACAATATTGAACCCGTAAGGATTGGCTTTGGTGATGAGCACCATGCAGTATCAAACGCCCACGAATGTGGTTCTCCCCATGATTTTTGTGTGTTGAGTGTAGATTTTCAATTCGTTCGCGCAGTGACTTCGCCGAAACAGGATGCCCTTCCTTCCGTCTGGCTGTGCACGCCAAAGGGCGTTTGGCACGGATGCCTTCAGCATACACAGCGTTGCGCGCAAAGACCACAGGTGTACTATCTACACGCTCCTAGTGTGACGGCAGTCCGCAAGGTAAAACAGAAGCGGTACACGAGATTTTATCCGCATGTCGTTCTGATCTACTCGAAACTTACCGCCTTTGCCATTGCGTATACCCACGACGTGAAGCTGATCCGTTCGACGTGCGCGATGCAACGCTCTACATGTACGCCCCCCGTGAACTACCAATGACTAGCGGAATTACTAGCGACAACGATCCCCCCGGGCTAGTGCTATCTTTCTCCGACACCCTTCACTTCGAAATGGCAAGTGTATCTCCTATTACGGTGGCACATAGTTAATAGGAGCAATTTAAAAGATATGCGTTTCGGAGTGTAACTTTCGCAATACGATGCGCAGCACAGCAGACGATAGCGCAAATCGACGACAGGGAAAAGGCGGTCATGATGAAAAAAAGACAAAAAAAAAAAAAATGCTTGAATTATGGCTTGTCGTGTACCTGAGCAGAGATTCAAAGCCGGAAAAAATGCCCAGTAACATGCGGCCAACATTGGTATCCCCACTTCTCGGCCTGCAGCTCAACATTTTTAAGCGCCTGTCGGCATACAGTAGCGCAAAACGCTTCCATGACGAAGGCGGTCAATACGCAAGAAGATAGAACATGAATGCAGTTGTCGTGTGGCAAGCTGCATCCGGGGTAAGACTTGTCGACATTTGAATATGTATATTTTTTTTTTCAACAACTGCAGCAGCTGGAAGCAGGGACGCAACCCCCCGCGCACAGCAATCACACATGTGTGCTGTTGGAACATGGTACACCCAGTGCATGGGTGTAGCAATTGATCACAAGGCTGAAAAAAATCTCATCATGGTTCAACCTCGTCGCTGCCATCACCCCATTCTGCGCTTTCCTGCTGGATCTGCTCCCCTACCCCTTCCTCGACATCACCCACGGGCGACACATCATCTGTATCGTACCCGTCCGGCTTTTCGAGGCTGCCTATCGTACCAGAAAGCACTCCATCACGGTCCTTGACCCACTTATTCATCTCTCCAATGGCGTGGTCAACCAGCTTCGAACAATCGGCTGCCTTCCACACCCCCTCCTGGCCTGGTCTTTCCTTGTCCCCGTACCAACCTTTACGAATCTGCACCCACACCTCCCGCATCTTTCGCTTCAACTCAAAGTTAAGGCTGACGTACTGCTTACCATGCTGCCAAAAAAGCTCGATCGGTTGAAAGGACGGCATGTAGGGCGGCGTCCAAATCAACGCCCACCCCTTTTTCCTCATGAACGTCACCACCCGTTCCTCGAGCCTTTCAGGGTGATTGAGGTGGATGTACTCCCGAGTGGCCGTTGCTACCTCCGCTCTGCTTACACCGCCCTCCCTGTTCCCTGCAGGGAATGAAGAACCAGGCTCTGTCGGTACCTCGAAGTTGTACTCAACAACGCCCTGTTCGCCCTCCTTACGCCTAACCCTGATCGACTTGGCCCCAAACATACGCAACAGATCGACGTTGTGCTTCTTGGTGTTGGTTTCCGGCACTTTGACTTCCGCGTCAAATCCATGGTGGTATGAGGCGTTGTCAAGAACAAGAATCATCCGTTTGCCTTTGAACTCCGGGATCGCGTTGTACCCAGGGCTAAGGCGGTGTTCAAGCCACTCCATGAACATCGAGTCGGTCATTGCTGCGTGGTAATCGCCCTTTGCCAACTTAGCCTGCCACAGAAACTCTGCTGTCTCCTCATCTTCCATTTCCTTCTTGCCGCTACCCGTTTCCTTGAACCAGCCCTCTTCGATCGGTAACCCATCACAAAGCTTAGCCAACGGCCCCCACTTCGTGATTGCATGCACCATGATCATGCGCAAGCCCTTCCCCGTTGTGCGACCAATCCCATCCTGCACAACTCCATCGTCGTCCGAAGGAAAGTAAGAATAGGGGGAACCATGAGCCTGGTGGACAAAACTCTCATCCATGTACACGATCACTGCTAACCCAGCATCCTCTGCCCTCTTTGCCATGTCCATCTCAACAAGAAACCGACGAATGCGAGCAAGTCTTTCGGCGTTTAACGGTGGCGTTTTGATCCTGCCTCTACGACGCTTGTAGCCGAGCCTACTCAGCAGCCCTCCTGCCGAACGGTTGGACGGCTGCTCCATGTTGCAAGTCCTGTGCATCCATTCTGCCACCGTGCGGCGAAAGACTTGACGACCGGCCTTGTGCTCGTCATTGATGAACTCGCGAAGTTGATCTTCTTGTACTTCGGTGAGGCGGCGTCGCCCATCATCCTTCTTTGCCGTCTTGCCTCTCCCCACGGCGGTGGTCTCGTACAACTGGCGGTGATCCCACCAGTGGTTGTTGATGCGTCTGACCTTGTCGTGGCCGATCTTGAAAGTGCGCGCAACCTGCCAGCATAGAGAGGTCCAGAGAAGAGAAAAAATTGCAACATCGTTTATGAATAAGGTCAGTTCACTTGGACATTGCACCGAGAGACATCGCACATGCAAGCCTGCTCAGGTGCTGTAAAGTACTGCTGTAAAGAACTGCTGTACAACAGTACAATGTATTCCTGCTGAATATTTGTGTGACGTAGACAGGTGAGTCAACCGTGTAACGAACGGCAAAGGCTCGCGCCCGACATAAATGCAACGAAAACACACACACCACACATGAACATACTGCTGTTGGCAGCAAAAATAGGGTGTACAGCACATATTCCGGAGTATAGATTCAAAAACCAACCGTTACCCCTCTTTGATCAAGATGAATATTTAAAAAAGACATCGGCCTGCTGCTGTGCCACACCATCCGACCTTCACTGCTGTGTACTGACCTTCAACACCGCCTCCTTCTCAGAGCAACCTTCCTTGCGGAGGTCGAAGAGTAGCATGAGGACCATCCTTGACTGCAACTGGGTCCAGACCTCGCCCTTCTTCGGCTTCACCTCGTGCACAGATGTGTCCATGTAGTCCAGGCCCTGAGCAACCTTCTCCGCCGCAGCAGCAGCTGCTGCTGCTTGGACGCGCTCAACCTCCTGCTGCTCACGCTTTTCCCGCTGTGCAGCGGCGCGCGCCATTTCTTGCTCCTTCTTGGCGAACGCAGCCTCCTTCGCTCTGAGCGCTTGCTCCCTCTGCGCCATCTCTGCTCTGTCCGCCGCGAGCGCTGCACGTTGCTGCTCGAGCTCAGCTTGGAGTCTCTCTTGGGCCAACGGACCTCTCGCTGCTGCTGTTTTGGCTCTCTTGTCCGACTTGGAAGGGCGTCCAACTACACCACCAGTTGGCTGCCTCCTGCCCTTCGGCTTCGCCATCGGCCGATAGCTGAGAGGCCCCTCTTTGAGCGTGCAGTACTCGACAACGGCTGCGTTGTGTCCAACGCTGGTCTGATGTGCGCGTGCGCGAAATCATAGGGTTTCCAAAAAGTTTTACATGCATGGCTAATTCGCATCCGTTCTGTTTTTTTTTTCAGGCCCGCACAATATAGTAGTGAACAAGTACCCTATATTCGCCGGCAACTGCTGTACCTTATGGTTGTCTGATGAGAGCAAGACCCGGCTCATTTGAAAGCTGTGGTTTCCGTGTTTCATTTGATGTGTAGTAGGTCTGCTAACCGTGCTGTAGATTTCGTATAAAGCCTCTGGGCAGTAGTGCTTGTTTCCAGCTGTCCAAGAATATTTGTTAACACTGCTTGAGAGAAAAAAATACTGTCGCCAAAAAAAGCAAAAATTGCTCCCACTAATTATGTGCCACCGTAATAGGTTGATTACTTCATCCTCAAATGCTATGTTTGGGTAGCTCGTCAGAGGTCGAAAGAGAAGGAGGGTTGACTCCAGACCTCGTTGCTTAGAGAGTGAGCGACATGCAGTAGGCAACACCATCGCTATGCAGTATGCCCATCAACACACTTCATCTGCGTACCCCCCGGACGCCCCGTAGACAGTATATTCTGCCGAGCACCCCAAACAGCCCCCCTGCTCGGTATGAGATACGATTCACGAAATCCCCGTCACGACTTTCATTGCCAGGTAAAACCGCAAAAAATCAAACTACGCATCCAAACGGAAATCATCCATCATCCATTCCAATTCAAACAATCTCCCAATGAAACAAGTTCTACGAAATCTGTCTTTCAAATCTTTTCTGATGTCAAATTGCTATCCCTTAAAAGGTCTGTCAATTAAAATCACCTAAAAAAGCTTTACCAATTTCTCAAGCAGTCAAACGCAAACAATTACCCTTGAAAAAATATCAAGTAAAAGATCAACACTACATCGGAGTTGCGTCAGAACGGGGACGGGAAACTCAGGGAAAACTTGCCCCAACTACTCAGAACAATTTCCTCAGATAGAAATCATGTTCAACTCAATGACCAGTTCAAATAACCTTCGGAAGCACAAAGGCTTCAGCCATGACTCATCGAAACATGCCAAACCCTTCCTCCAATACACGGACATACCAGTACAAAAGCAAAGTCCGCAAACACCCCGATGAAGTCATCCCAAACGTGTTCGGAAACAAGTGTCAAGTAAAACGGTCATCAAAACTGATGCGGCTTCGATTCCTCCATCTCAGCTAATAATCCATCCAACAGCCCCTCTGCTGGGACACCTCATATAAACGCAGCAAAAATCCCAGTCAATATTCAATTCCATATCAACTCCGCAGGTAAAACGCGGAGAATGATCCAAACATGAACTACCCAACTCCCATAACTGTAGTCAACATCATCACTTCCATATGAAGTTCCCAGGGAAACGCGGAAATCCAAACGTGAACTACCAAACCTAGCGTCAGAGATACTGCTTGTTGTGCTGCGCGGACAGCATGGTATCACATCCCCCCCCCATGATTTCCGACAGCAGTGCAACAATCAGGCGGATTCCGCAAAATCCAGCATGCCAATTCCGCATTCCAATTCCATCATGGATAAAACTCCAAACCGAAACAAGAATCAACATATATTGGAGAAAAGGAACACGTCCAGCGCATACCAGTCTGCCGTACAGGTCTATTTGGGAGGGAAAATTGGTACTCCGCAAGGATTCACTCGTCGGGTACCGGTACATCGGAGGGACAGAGAAACGGTCCGTGCCCCCCAGCGTCTTACCCAGCACGTCGCACGCCAAGCCAACGCCTACGCATATCCAGTACCACCAGAAAAACATAGCGGTAACTACCATGGAGAATGATATTCCAATAAAGAAAGAAAAACCAAAGTGGAACAAACCGTACGCAGAAATTATACTACCGCCGCCATTTAAGATATTTTCCTGACAAACAACAGCCCCCCGGCCGCAACCTTCCACTTGCCTTCCAGAAAAACAACAGTATGTACCATGAAAATTTCCTGCCATGTTGGCCGTGGAAATTAGTGTCCCTGCAAGAAAAACGCCAGTGGACATCTCTACAGAACAAAACCAAAGCAAATCCAAACCTGCGAGTGCGCCAACGATAGGAAAGTTGTTTACAGGAATTCAAACAACGGTCAAACGTGCAGCAGATATATTGGGATCTGAAGACCAAACACAAGAACAACAGGTTGCACAACACCTAATCAAAGCAAAAAGAATACGCACTCAAACATCACGTGCCTTGGCGAGAGTAAGACCCCAGTAGAAGTCGCGCTGCTTGCCGTCATTGTTGGACTCGCCCGATCCTCCGAACTCCCTTCACCGCTTCACGGTCCTCCTGCCGCGGCTCCGGTCGCGAACACGGGCGCCTCGGCTGCTGCCCCCGCGACATCTTTCCACGTTCGAACGGGGTGTCCACCCCCATCACCGGCCGCACTCTCCCAGCATTCAGCCGGTACAACTTCCCCGGGTCGAAGGGGCGCAGCAGTGCCCCAAACCAGGCCACATCCATCCCCTCTGCCTCGGCGTTGCTACTACTGCTGCTGCTACTGCTGCTGGAGCCATCGACCAGGTCGTCCACCCCGGGATAGTTGGTGCCGCGCACCCCCGAACACACGGTGCCGGGATCGAAAGGGTGCGTGGACGCCCCCCTCTCGCCACAGACGCTGTCATCCCAGCAGTCACCAACCTCGCCTGCGCACCAACCGCCATCATCGCTGCCGTCTTCGACGCCGTTGACCACCGCTTCTCAGTTGCTGGCCGCCCCCCGAACCGATATGATGGGGGGAACGTCACCGACCGTAGCCATCGTAGCGGCCGGTGCCGCCGCCGCGGTCGCGGGTGGTGCCGTCACCGATGTCGCTACTCCAGCCGCCGATGCCGCCGCTGTGGCCACCTGCGCGGGCTCTCGAGCCATTCTCCCCGCCGCCGCACCGAGAGAAACAACACCGTGGGGTGCCGCCGCCGTCGCCGCTGGAACCGCCGTCGATGGCGACGCTCCAGCTGCCGCCGCGAGCCCTCCGGGCGCTTCCCCTGCCGTCGCTGCGAGGGAAACACTACCGTCGCCGGAGGTCGCCGCCGTCGCCGCTGGAACTGCTGCCGATGCCGCCGCTCCTGCCGCCACTGAAGGGACCCCGGCCATTCTCCCCGCCGCCGTCGCGGGGGGAACACTGCCGCCAGAGGTAGTCGCCATCGCCGCTGGAGCTGCTGCCGATGCTGCCGCTCCTGCTGCCACCGCGGAGACTCCGGCCAGCCCCACCGCTGCCGCCGCGGGGGAAACACTGCCACCGGAGACAGCCGCCGTCGCCGCTGGAGCTGCCGCCGATGCCGCTGCTCCTGCCGCCACCACGGGGACTCCGGCCATCCCCCCTGTCGCCGCCACAGGGGGAACACTGCCACCGAAGATCGCCGCCGTCGCCGCTGGAGCTGCCGCCGATGCCGCTGCTCCTGCCGCCACCACGGGGACTCCGGCCATCCCCCCTACCGCCGCCGCGGGGGGAGCACTGCCGCCAGAGGTCACCGCCGTCGCCGCTGGAGCTGCTGCCGATGCCCCCGCTCCTGCCGCCACCGCGGGGACTCCGGGCATTGTCTCCGCCGCAGCAGTGGGGAAAACATCACCGCAGACACTGCCACCAGCGTGAACTATGTCGACAGAATCATTCCATCCAAACCATCCGTCATTATCACCGTCCACAGCGCCGCCAGCGTGAACCAGGTAGACAAAATCAGAGCGGTGGTCGCGCTCTGCCACCACTTCGCCGCCAACGAGAACCAGGTCGACAAAATCAGAGCGGTACTCGCTCTCTGCCATCACCTCGCCGCCAACGTGAACCAGGTCAATAAAATCAGAGCGGTGCTCGCTCTCTACCACCACCGGCTGCTGTACGACCGGGCTTCCGCCGCCGCCACTGACGCCCATCCAGCAGCCACCGCGGACGATACGGCCGTCATCCTCGCCGCTGCTGCCATGAAGATTCACGGCGCAGTTCCGCCACATATGGCCGTACTGACCACAGACGCCGCATGTACCCTCGAACCCGCGGGGTGCGGCGCATTCTCCGCCGTGATGGCCATTCCTGCCGCACAGAGTGCAATAGTAAAACGTACCGGGCGGAGGGAGTGATTCCTGCTGGAAATACACGGCGTTGCTCCCGCAGTCATATATCCCACCAACTCCGCTTGGCGGCGGCTGCTGTTGCTGCCGCGCCGATTGCTGGTGCTGCCGCGCCTGTTGACTCTGAGCGAAAACGCAGTGTTGGTTCTGCTGACGGACAAAACCACCAAGAGAACACTGCTGTAATTGCGATGGCTGTGGCTGCGATTGAGCACTTCATCGCTGCTGATGTTGTTCATGTTGTTGTTGTTGTTGCTGCCGCCTAAGTCTCGCCTTCTCATACTTGGCAGCCTGCGCAACTCTAAGCGCCTTCACCAGCCTCTCCACCTCCGACTCGGCAGCTCGTAGCTTCTCTGCTGCGTTGCGCGACCTCTCCTCCATTTCGATGCGTACAACTAACTGTAGTCTCCTCCCTGTGCGAAATCTCCTCCTATTCCGCCGATTCTCTCCGCCATAATTTACACTTCGTCCCAGCTATACACTACCCGCTGCCGTGGTGTCCCGCCCCCGTTGTCCACGTTCCAGCTTAGCTAAATAAAACGCATTCGCCGCCCCAATGGCCCGGCACATACAGCTCAGACGCCAATACCCACTTCCAACACCAGGCCTCACAATATATTGTGTTTGGGTGCGGTAGCTCATCTGAGGCCAAAAGAGAAAGATGGCTGACTCAAGACCTTGTTGCTGAGAGAGTGAGAGACATGCGGTAGGCAACACAATCGCCATGCAGCATGCCCATCAACACATTTTATTTGCGTACCCTCCCCCCCGGTGTTTGCCATCGGGGTTGGGTTTTCGTCTCTTGGCAACGACGTTGTAAAACAAGCCCCCCCTTCGGTGTTGGCCATCGCCATCGGGATTGGGTTTTCGTCGCTTGGCAACCACGGTGTAAAACAAGCCAATTCACTTCGTGAACTCGGCAACCAGGTTACCGTTTGTTTTTTTTACCTCGTTTTTTTTGGGGGGCAGTAACCATAGTGGTGGTCGAGTAGATCATGTTGTGCGGGGTGAAGAACCCTCACTCCGCGCAAGGGGGATGATCGCACTACGGTGTGTTGATATGGTCAAGCACCCTCGAGGCATTTACACAGTGCTTACAACTGTCTCTGGAAGTGAAAGCACCAGAAAATAAATTAAGTCATACGCAGCTGTCATCCGTACGCAAGGAAGTAAGCACAAGATGCCGAACACCCTTAGCAGGATGCAGCGCACCCTTCATGCGACTCGCCGAATATCTCACGGCGCTTCGCGCTTGGTGATGTGAGAGCCTGGTCCGGTGAGAACCCGGCGTGCTCCGTCCCGGCTTTGTAGGGGTGCGAGGTCAATGGTCTAACGACGACGGCATGCACGACTAAGAGTATGAGTACACACACCCCCGAAGGCCCCGTTGACAGTATTCTCTACCGAGCACCCCAAACATGCTATTCGTGGACCCCGCTCCTGCTGCCGTGCTGTTGTCCTAGTGTGTGCATTCTCTGCAATAAGGTTGTTTTTTCACAGTATTCTTCGACTCGTTTGATTTTCATTTGTAGATGTTCGTTCTCCGCACATCAGCACGTACAGAGGGCTGGAAAACATATTGAAGTGGGATTGACCTACGTCATATTCAACGCGAAGCACTCGAATGTGCTACGGAGTAAAACGCAGTGTTGCACTGACGAACCTCGTGTGTCTTCAGAACAGAAGCATTCCGTATTCGAGATGGGGTGTGCACAAGTGCGCTTTTCCATGTTCTTGCGCCTGAAGTGAAAATATTGAAAAAAATAGGTGCATATTCTCGCCCTGCCACTACCCAGGCTCTGGACCCTCCTACATTAGCCGTGGTGCAGGCTCTGGGACCGACATTCCACCTACTGCAGAGTACATGGGACAGATGTCGGATGTCCATAAGTACTTCCTCCAGTGTACACGTTCATGGACGACCCCAACGAAAGCGCCGGTGACAACTAGGTGGGTTACACTGGCCATGACCAGAACGGCGGCGGCGGCGGCGACAACGGTAGCTGCCGCGAGAGCTGCGGCGAGAGCGATGTCACCATCACCATCGTCGGCGACGCTGTCGACTTAGTTCGACGAGTTCCTTCCGGTGAGGGTTGTTGATGGGTGTTAGGTGGTTTGTCGTTAACAAGTCAGACCTCCGTCAGAATGATGGTGGGTGAAGGGCCAGCCAGAACGTTGGTCTCGCCTATTGGGAGAGATACTACGTGAGTGTCCCACGAATTCCGTCGTTGTCCTATGTGTTGGAGGTGCGCCGGCAGAACTCAGAGTGTACAGTGACCAGAAAATATCAGGACCAGTAGCGTAGAACGCGCCTCTCTTGAGACTGCTATTGCTCCATGTTCGACGGCGCTCTGTGGCATGCCGGAGGAATATGGTCAATGTTCTCGCACCCATGTTTTTCTTGTCAAGCTGTAGCTCTTAGCGTTTTGAGGTTAGCTTGCGGTCTTATCAGCGACGACGTCGGGTATTCCACAATGTTCAACCCCAATGTTCAACCCGACACTGAACGCAGGAATAACACGACGACCCCTCTTCCCTGTCGGTTTCATTTCCCGATACGCCTACTCCCAGGTGGACAGACCCGCGACACATCAGTGGGAGTTGGGAGGCAAATGGACGATATTCGGGTTGTTTTGCTTTGGGTTACCACGCTGTCATATTGACGTCTGTCTCAAGCCACCAGGGCAAAGTTTCGAGATTCTTATTGCCAATGGAGCGTGACACCGTTGAAGGATCAGGAGCTTCGCTGTTAAATCACTCGCAGACGAAAATACTGTTGTGCAATGAGTTGACGGGACTGCTTTTGGCAGTCGATTTGTAATTTGTATCGCAGGATTCGACATAAGTTGTTTCCACATCAGCCCTCGGGGATGTACTGGAGGTAGATTCGATAATTTGTCGCGAGAATGAAATCCCTCTGGATTGTTGTGCAAGCGGGGGTTGAAGACCATAGCCGTAGCAATCCAACCCATGCTGTGTAGCGCATACACTCCATTCTAGACGCCTTGGATGTATCAACAAGCGCGGCAGACGGGGGTGCAATGGACGCCTCGTTTCACGTAGGTTGCTGGATTGGTTGGAAATACAGACATATCTTTGGCGGAGGGGTTTGTTTGGGGTCCGTTGACTTCTACTCTGCTATTGCAACATGTTGCTTAGTAGTTTGGAATTCATCGGTGTTTGGAGTCCGTTCGTCTTTGATCGGAAGTTTAGTCTGCTTCAAGCGATGCTTAATTGGTTTGAACGCGTCGCCGTGGCGTGTGCATGAGTAAGTCGCAAGAAGGACACGAAAATACGAGATTACGAAAAATGCTTGTGGCGACGCCATACCGGAACAATGGTTGCACACATTGAACACCTTGTGCCTTCAATTTTGCACAAAGTCGACACCTTGCGCCGTTAAGGTTGCACAAAGTCAACACCTTGTGCCCATAGGGTTCCACGACCTCGGCACCTTGTGCCGGTTGGGTTGCACGACCTCAACACCTCGTGTCCATAGGGTTGCATGAGCTCGGCACCTTGTGCCCGTTGGGTCGCACAAAGTAGGTACGTCGTGCCGTTGGGATGCAAGGTAGGTAGGTACACCTTGTGCAACGTACCCTTACAACGTGTACCAGTTGCCACCTGTGATTGGTCAGCATACGAGGAGGACATGTTCTTGTGCTCGCGGGTGGGCTGTTGAGCCCATTTTGTGTGGTGTGCGAGTGTGGAGACTCTCCTTCGTGCCGTGTGGTGACGTGGCGAGAGCGCGACAACGACAGCAGCAGTACAGCAGTCGTGCCGTCTGACTTTTTCCGAAATTGTTTGCCATCTTGCCTCGATTAGACCACCCGTTAAGGGCTCGGGTTGCGATTCGCGCAACTCTGGTTTAGTGTTCATAATTTCACACACAAGACAGATCAGATCCCTGCAGATCGAGCTGGCTCTTTCGGACGGAATGTCCCTTGTGATAGGGAGGACATCGGTCATCTGAGCAATTGTTTGTGCTCCGCCGCCAAGAGGGGGCACTTACATAATGCCCTAAATGCATTGGAAAGAAATCCGGGAAACGGGGATACGTGCGACCGTTTCTGTGCCAATCTACGGAGCTTCCTACAACAAGTACTCCAGAACATCCCAACACCATGGTTGGTTTTGGGTAGGGTCTCATCCAGAT
Source organism: Ectocarpus sp. CCAP 1310/34 (assembly GCA_902602495.3). Lineage (NCBI taxonomy): Eukaryota > Phaeophyceae > Ectocarpales > Ectocarpaceae > Ectocarpus > Ectocarpus sp. CCAP 1310/34. The sequence goes on from CACKRE030000894.1 coordinate 24,733, forward strand.
GGTCCAGTGCGGGTAGCGGGATCTGTCGCCCAAAACAAACTCAGCTAGTTTATCAAAGTAGGGCGTAGGTGCCGTTTTCCGCGCAAAATATCATTTTTACAATGGGCAAGGTGAACCGAAGATCCAAGGAAACGTCAACCGGACGAGCGCTTTCTTGCCGATCTGTGTGAATGGACGTGCAAGATTGAGAGATTCCCGACGCTGGTAGCCGTAGTAGGACCAACCAACCCACGGTATTTAGTCCCGAGTTCCAACCCTGACTGTTTTTGCGACATGTTGTACGCCCTCTACCGTACAAGACAAGGACATACCTGGTCGGGTCGAGAAGGTGGAAAACCACCGGGGCAAGCCTGTCAATGAGATTCCGCCTGAGCTCCTCCAGCTGCCCATGGAGTGGTGTGCCGCCATCCCATTCAGTCCCCTCCTCTGTCACCCTCCTCGGGTATCCCCCGCGAGAGCCTTCGTGTGTTCTTCCATTTTCATCGGTAGCCCTCTCGCTTGCACCTCCGCTCTGAACGAATGTGGCCATCAGCGGGAAGAGCGGCAGAGGCGGCGGCGGCGGCGGCGTGGCACTCAACTAACCATACGGGATTGTGTCTTGGTGCAGGTTGATGCGGTGGTGGCAATGGTTCGTTTGGGCTGTGGTTTGAATGACGGGCATCGTTGATAGCTTGTGCAAGCGGAGCGCCGTCTCTGCAACGTCCATTGGTGTTACTGCAAGGCAAAAGTAGACATCTCTACAGAACAAACCCAAGCATAACATTCCAGCAAACGCCCTGAGGATAGGATAAAGCGGTGTGCAGACATACCTACCACTCGTTAATGATACAACGTCTTGAGTCAACCATCTCTCTCTTTCGGCCTCTGACGAAGCTGCGGCACCCAAACAGGCTGTCTCCACGCACCCTCTCTCAGAGCAAGGCGAAAAATCCGCGACTCAAACTTCAAGACAAAACGGGCCACACCCGTCTGCTTCAACTGCTGACAAACGGTTGATTTTCGAGGCGAAATTGGTAGAGGATGTCATGGAGCAGCGACACTCCCCTGGAGATCTATTGCTGGGGCGATGATGTCGAAGGCTGCAGCTGCGCTCCGACAAGCCCACAATTCGGGTTAGGGATCCGTTTCAAGTCCACACCATTCAAGACCCAAGCGTGTACGCCCCGTCCCAGACCCAATTCCCGAACTGCGGGTGTACAGCAGTAGCTCGTATCACTAGTCATGCGCCATATGTCGCCTGGCGGGTTGTCTATTGATGTTTAGTGGGTCCAACTGACTGCCCAAACGGCAGAGTGATGAGATCTCACACACACAACATATACAAATCGTCCCCAAGTCGAGAGCACACCTACCATCGAGAGCACCTTCGAGTGCGTGAGGGGATGTGCGTTCTCAGGATGGTTGCGCGAGAACGGTTTCAGGTTGCGTACTTGTGCCGCGCTACTGACTGTCTTCGCAAAGTCGTCTGCCTGCCTGTTGCTGCTGCTGGGTCTCTCGCGTCAAGCTGATGTCCATCAATCAACGACTTTTTGTGGTGCATGAGGGTAAGAATGTAACTGCATGCTTTCACTTCTCAGAAACATCGGAAATCTTGAGACGATGGAATGTGGCAGGCAAGTTGTGAGCCTGCCACACTGTCTGTCGCACATTTTTCTGTCACAATCCTGTATCTACGTTGCTGCGTCTTCGGTGGTGTGATGAGCGATACTCTCGCCGCCGATGCAGAACGCGTGCCTCTCCCCGTGTGCGCGTTCGCGTCCGCCCACCGCGGAAACACTTCATGCATTGTTTGGTTCCTGGTGAGGGTGTGCTGTGCGGCATCAACGGAAAATATATTTGATCCACCGGCGGAGTAACTTCTTCTTTGCTCCACCAGGTAGATCTCCGTCCACAGAGCTAACATCGACCTCAAACCAATTGCATCGTGTAGGTATCGGCTACAGCTATTTATCAAGATACTTCGGAGATGCATCGGACGAATGGCTGCAGAGATATGCTGGAAGAAAGGGGTTCCGCAGCATCTCAGAAAGTGTCACGTCTCGTACCTCCGCCCACACAGCTCCAATTGATGCCAAACCTATTGCATCGTGTTCGCACGGTCCATACCGTTTATGCAAGTTATTGGTCAATCACATCCAGCATGTTCCTCCAGAGATATGGTCAACAGAAGGGGTCCCGCAGCATCTCCGGGGGGGGTGAATGCCACTGGTCTCGTTATACCTCCCGTAACATAGCTGAACCATGTTGGCACGGCTCACAACGAGCATACAAGCCATTGGGCACCACAATCGGACTAGTGTGTGCGGAGAAACGCCCCTCCCACGAGGCTCCGTGGCTGAAAGGCCAGTGGAGCAGAGAGGCCAAACCAGATCTACCGAACTATGTTTGCACAAATCCGCGCACCCTGTATTGATGCAACGGCCGATCGTTGTGAGGATTTCACCACAACTAATGTTTGTACTTTCCTGGCTTGCCAAATGGCCGTGGCCCATGGGAGGCCAACGGGGTTGCTTGCGGCGTGATACGTGTATGTTGCGCGTTATGAAATAGCGTTTTCTTTCGTTCTTCGTGTATTATGGCGAACGGTAATGCTATTTCGACACTGGTGCGGTAGATGATATTTACGAAACTGCACAAATGCTTCGAAACCGGTTTCTAAACTCTCTCAGCCGTCGCGCAAGCGCTCGACTAACCCATTGTGACCGGTGGTTACCGATATATGGCTCAATATGATGTCACGGCACCGCTTCGACGATCTTCACCCCCAGTACGCACAACACTTATTGAGCTATGTTCCCAGGGCATCCGCATGTCGTACAAGCCGTCACTTGGCGAAACCCAACACGTGGTTCCAGAGATACACCCAAGAATGTGGCCACAGCACCACCTCACCTCGGCGGTGTCGCAAAAAAGCCCCAGTTCACGACCCTGCGCGAAACTTTCCGAAAACACCCCCAAGACGCACGAAACCAAAGGAGCTGTCTGCCCACGGCACCCGGCTGTCGCGCAAGCATCATTCGGCCGGAACCAACATGCGGTTGCCGAGATACGCTCAAAAGTGTGGCCGCAGCACCACCTCGGCGGTGTCGTATGTAAGGCTTGTTTACAGTGCGACACTGCGCGAAACTTCCGAGAGCACATCCAATGGGCACAAAACCAATTTTGACGTGTTATCACGACTACCGACTGTCGCGCACGTCGTCGTTGGGCCGATAACAACATGTGGTTGCCGCTATACGTATAGCCCTACGTGTTTCCTTGCATAAGACGGCCGAACGAGGGCGCAGGGTGGATCGGTTACATAGTCCACAGAGAAGGCTATCTCCATCGCTGCATACAAACGAATGGGAGACCTGGCCACGTTGGCTAGCAGGTTTGTCCTAACATTGGCCAGCGCACAGCACCCAGAGGTCCGTGGGCGTTCGTTTGGAACGGCCACGACTACCACAACGCAAGCGTAAACCTCGGCGGCGGAAGGAGTAGGGGGCGCAAGCGAGGGTACCTCTTGTTTTCGTAAAGCGTAAACCTCGGCGGCGGAAGGAGTAGGGGGCGCAAGCGAGGGTACCTCTTGTTTTCGTGCACCAACGTCAGCAAGAGCGCGCGGGTCGGAAACTGCTTCGGAAGGTGAATAGGTTTCGGAAAAGGGCGATTGCGCGGGAGCCGAAGATGGGTTGATAGATGATATTTGCCTCGCCTGTCACAGTTGGTGTAGGGTATTTCTCCGAATACTGCCGAGTCTGCTGCGAATATCATGGACGGAAGGAGTGAAACTTGGCAGACCCGTTTCCGTGGAATTCTCATATTTCGCCGACTTTTACCATGTGTTTTTCCTTGGATTGTCGTGTTGATTTCGCAATTTCCACAACCAGTTCTTCCACAGTGTCTTCATACTGAGGCACTGAAAGGCAGAGTTTTGGCTTCAGATGCATATCGGTTCCCTTGACAAGGAAGCCTCCTCGAACCTGACAGTGAAACACATATGTGGCAATGACGCCCTGCAATTTATGCTTCAGGTTCAATCAAACCAATGAGATATGTGTGTCGAAGTCAGGACTCGGTGTCATACCGGACGTGGGGCACAAACAGCCCTCGATATGAATGTCATGGACAAACGTAATGGAGGTAAGTTCCCACGCAGGGATAAGACAGTGAAACAGCATATTTTTGAAGGAGTCGGGACTCCATTTCAACCCGGGGCTTGGGACACCGAAGCCTTGCCCATGAATGTTGTGGGCAAGAATGCATGAGTGAACATCGTGAAGACCATGTCTCTGTGGAGCTCAATTTCTTCGACAACCCATGCCATTTTCCTTTGGGATGTCACCGCATTTTCGCACGGATTTCTCCCAATACGACGGCCGTGTGTTGCTACCGAAAACGCAAAGTGTAGTTTCAGATGCATATCGGTTCCCTCGACGAGTTGCCTCCTGGTGCACGAAAACAAGGGGTACCCTCGCTTGCGCCCCCTACTCCTTCCGCCGCCGAGGTTTACGCTTACGTCTTGGGTTCCAAACAAATTCCTATGGACCTCTGGGTGCTGTGCGCTGGCCAATGTTAGGACGAAACTGCTTGCCAACGTGGCCAGGTCTCCCATTCATTTGTATGCAGCGATGGAAATAGCTTTCTCTGTGGACTATGTAGCCGATCCACCCTGCGCCCTCGTTCGGCCGTCTTAAGCAAGGAAACATGTAGGGCTACACGTATAGCGGCAACCACATGTTGTTATCGGCCCAACGACGACGTGCGCGACAGCCGGTAGCCGCGGGAACACATCAAAATTGGTTGTGTGCCCATTGGATGTGTTCTCGGAGGTTTCGCGTAGTATCGTCTTGTAAACAAGCCTTACATACGACACCGCCGAGGTGGTGCTGCGGCCACACTTTTGAGCGTATCTCGGCAACCACATGTTGGTTCCGGCCGAATGATGGCTTGCGCGACAGCCGGGTGCCGTGGGCAGACAGCTCCTTTGGTTTCGTGCGTATCGGGGGTGCTATCGGAAAGTTTCGTGAGGGGTCGTGCATAAATACCCAGTACTCACGACACCGTCGAGGCGGTGCCGTGACATGATTTTCAACCACAGAAGATGTGGTTTCGAAGCGTATTGTGCGGTGTCGTATTGAGCATTACCGTATTTGCAGATCAATCCATCAGTGCAAAAGATGTGTACGATGTCTACAACGCGAAACATCGCCACATTGCCCCCCTTGCACGTACGGGCATACGTCCGCCCACACCCATCTCCGGATTCGTAACGGAACCCTAACCCTAGTCTGTCTGTGTTTCCTATGGGACCCCATCAGTACCGCACGTCCACACGTGGTGTTGGGTCGTGCGCTGTACAGGTGAAGGCTCCATACACGATTTTTTGTGGTTCTCTTGCAGTAACTTGTACCCTGTGTTTTTATGTACTGGCTGGACTAACGACACTTTGTTTTCTTGCGCAGTACGCGTGAGTAGTACAAACACGGAGTTTGTATATCTGGTAGGCGGCATGTCAATGAACGACTCGACAGGTAACTTTGCCCGGTGCGCCAATATACGATTCGTACGACTTAAGAAATAACTACACCACCGGCCTTTGAGCCATCGAGCCCCCCCTGGGTCGGCGGTTCTCGGCATCCACAGATCCGAATGACGTTCTCAATGACTTGTATGACTGCTGTGAGCCGTGTCAACGCAACGCAAACCTTTGTAGGGAAATCAAAGACCTGTAGATAGAGTTTGGCCTAGCGAAGTAAATACGGCCTGTCTGGTCCCCCGGCCTTTCAGCCACCGAGCCTCGTGGGAGGGGCGTTTCTCTGCACCCACTACATGTAGTCCGATTGGGGTGCCCAATGGCTTAAATGATAGCTGTGCTCCGCTCCCAACATGGTGCGTTCAGGGTTAGGCGTTGTTCAGCTACAGTATGTGACGGGACTTACGTATGACGGGATTAATGACATTGTGGAAAAAGCTCAAACGTCTGCGAAAAATAAGAAAAAAGGGCTCAGAAACTCAGCTCAATCTCGGCCATGACGTAAGAAACGTCCCAATAAGGAACATGATCGAGCGATACCCCGAGACAAAACGGATAGCTGAGGAACCCGGTGCAACAAGAAACGTCCCACTGCTGCTGCCAGCTCCCACCACTACCTACGCTAGCTCATGACGTCATTTTCTTGTAGGGGTGAAGAGTGTATGCATCGCCCCCCGGGCACCGGCGCCGCCGCGCGCTGCGCTACCCACTGCTGTTGTCTGCTGCTGCACTGCCACAAATCACGGGATTCAGGAAGTTCAGGAGGGAGACAACCCCTATCAATGCCGCCACCACCGAACTGACGATATGTAATGATGGATGAAAGGCTTGTGTGTTGTTGGTTTCTTCGCCAGAAATAATAAATGAAAAGATGAAAACAGCAGGGTGATGCGACAGCCCAAAGGAATTAAGAAATCCGACTTCGGCTGGTCCTTCGGCTGGTCCTTGGGCGAAAATACGATATTGAGGCTCGACCCCAGTTGGACGTTCCTGATCTCCGGGAGTGTAGGACAAACGAGCTCCAACCCTACTGCTGTTGCCCGCCACTTCCGGGCGTCGGTGCATGAATACGTGTACCACTCACCACAAAGGGGGAAGAGGAAGGTATGGAAGGGTGACGATCCAGATTGCTCGCCCTCGACCTGCCGGCACCAGACTACACATGTACAGGGTACCACGCTCCAGCAACCTTACAAGGCTTGTTGGGTTTGGTTGAGGGTTGCTCACGCGCTCGTGAAACCACGAATCAAATGTAAGGCCAAATGTTCCTTTTCCCGGTGGAAGCTACAGCATTTTCTCCGGCTGAGTTGCTTTGGCAGCGTTTCCTCTCGCCTGTGATGCGGGGAATGGGCAGAAGGCAGAGGTTCAGCGAGCTGGAGAGGGGCAAAAGGGCGTGGTACATCATATGTGAAATGCCTCCCCATATGTATTTTTGTTGGGCGATGGCCGGAATGTCGGCCTCGGCCAATCAGTGCCTCGCTCATCGGATTTGACCGAGTTCGGACGTTGGGACCAGGTCCGGTTTGGCGTTTCATATGGTACTCCCTTCTTCCGCTCGCTCCTCGACAAGCTTTTGCTTAGACATGGGTTGTAGTGAAGGGGGGGGTCTTTCTGGCGAGCAGGGCTAGACTCACTCTCAATGGATGACCGAAACCTTCTTGCTGCTGCGCATCCGCCGCGAGGCGTGCGTGTGGTGGTGGAGTTGGGTCGGCACTGATGGGGTCAGGCGGGAAAATGTAGATGCGCGGGCCTTTCTGGCCGTCGGCGTTGGCAGTGATGCCCATCTCATTTTTGTGCGCGGAGGCAGACACCATCAGAAAGGTGGACGGGCACTACACGGCCCTAGGTTTGCTAGAGGGAGCTGTATTGCCTCAGTAACCTGGCTTCGCCATCAAAGGAGGAGGGAGCAGGTGGCGACGAGCTGAACCCTGGGCTGGTTGACCATTCGGCGCGAGATTTTATTTTTTTAAGACCAAGAACCTTGAGTGCAATGAGGGAGAAAGCGAGGAACGGACTGGGAAGGACAGCACCGAGAGCATGTACGGACGGAGCAGGTCGAGTGGCCGTGTGCTCGGGCTGACTACAGCGGCGCCGGATGGCGCAGTGGCACCGGAGCATGCGGGCGACATCGACCCGTGGCGCACAGACAAACATTTGTGTCTGATCTGTGTTGTCAATTTTTCTCGTTTTTTTCCTGATTTTCGGTGTTGGTTCTATGTGATGACGTCGTCACTGGTTTTGTAGAGAGACCCGTCAGAGATGGCGTGGCTAACCCGGGTGCCTTGGTTATGTGCCTGATCGTGGAAGACCCCTTCAATGTGGAACGATTCTTAGCTATTGTCGATATTTTCACTGCGTGCCTAACACAGACGATCGGGAGAGATTCGGGTGATTGTCAATTGCTGCTATGATGGCTTTGGTTGGTTGTTCTTTTTCACTGTACGTCCGCAGACACATTCTGACAGCACTTCAGACAGCAGCTTTGTGCCCCTCCAGCTGCTTGTTCCAAGCCTACCATGGTGTTTTTGTACAGACAGCACTTCAGACAGCAGTATGCTGTAGTCGGCAATCTTCCGTTTTGGTATAGAGTGGGACAGGGAGGGGGTGATGCTACTGTAGTCGAACAGTGGGACGGACGTGCAGTTCAGGTTTTGGGCACGCATACGGTGGTGCAGGGATTTTTAGGTGTACCTCTCCGGGCTCTTGGATACCTTTTTCT
>CACKRE030000895.1:9182-30699 GCA_902602495.3 Ectocarpus sp. CCAP 1310/34
TATGCTGTAGTCGGCAATCTTCCGTTTTGGTATAGAGTGGGACAGGGAGGGGGTGATGCTACTGTAGTCGAACGGTGGGACGGACGTGCAGTTCAGTTTTTGGGCACGCATACGGTGCTGCAGGGATTTTTAGGTGTACCTCTTCGGGTTCTTGGATACCTTATTCTCGTTATCTGTGTGCGTGTTCTGTAGATCCTCAGATGGCTCTAGCGCTTTCGTGACCACAGGCTGAGAGTCTTTGCTAGACGGGGTTGGTGGATATCACCCCGTAGGTGTGCTGGTAAGGCGACACCGGTGGTGTCGTGCGCGGTGCCGTTGGGTGGGGCGGCAGCGGCTCCTACAATTAGCTGCAAGACGTCCGTGGGGGCTTCCGCATCATTTGTCGCGGTGATGCATGAAACTGGGCCACGCCATGCCACGCAACTTCGGGACGGGCACACCGTGACCTGTGTGCCAATCAATAGGTGCACCAGCGTGTGGCATTTCATAGGAATTGTGGGACCGTCATTAGTACACATTCGGCGAAACGACTTACTTGTGGACTAGGCGAGGAGGCCCGACAGTTGTAGACGGGTGATAAGGAACGGATCGTTAACTCGGGGCAAGGCGAGGCCAAGAGCAGAGGCAGCAAAGGTCCAAGAAAGGACAAAGCAAAAGAGAGACAGATGAAATTAAAGAGGGAAGGCCAAGAACCCGTACGCGCTTCAAAAGACCGCGTTAACGTTCATGCAAGGGAGACCACAACCAAGCCTGAGCACGGTAGCCCAGAAATCGGGACGCCGAGGCCTCCATAACGCAAATCCGACATATCAATCAGACCTCCAACATTTGGCCGCCGCCAGGGGGAAAATCATCGTCCTCCTCATCATACCCCGGGGGGTAGCGGGTGACGGTGTGAGGCTCCTCAACAACGTGTTCCTCGTCCTCAGAGTCATCCGTGTCGGAGGGCGGCTGGGAGTTGTTTTCCCCTTGGGATCGCTTAAGGTCGCTAAGCGACCTGATAGCGGCCCGGACGATGCTCTCGCGTTTCTGCTTATACTCGATTTGCCGCCGCTCACGTCTGCTACGCGGCGGGCTAACGTGGTACTGCTTAGGTTGACGCCCCCGTTCAGTTACGACGCCGGGGTACGCTCATGTTTTCGGCGTGTGATAGTCGGAATAATGGCAACTGCAGGCTTGCTACCCAGATATATGGTCATGGTGAATTGGGGTTGGCCAGAGGATCCCCAACGAACGGCGATCATCAGACGATTGAGGCAACCCCGCTCCGTGGGCTCGAGCGTTTACGCGCGATTCCTCGTCAGTTTTTTTTGTGTTTCCGGGCGCGGCGGCGTGGCATGGTCTCGTGGTGTCGCCAGGCCTGTGCGGGTTATGATAAACAGAGCGGGTGCACATAGACGTCGGAGGGATGTGTGGCGGGCGTGTACAGCACTGTACAGGCAGATGATGATGAATCCATAGACGCGTGGTACACGAACCAAAGTCAGTCCCCCCATGTTTACATCCATTCCCAACGCACACATGCTCACCTTTTATACTACTATACTTACCCTTTCTTGCTCTCGGTTTCCCCTACTCACCGTACAGAGTGTAGATCTGGGACATCGGTACACCACATGGTGCAACCACCGATTGTTCCAGGTTGATCATGAACCGGGAGAAGAAGGGGAGAAAGGCACAAAAGCTTGGCATTCACAAACTAGCGCGTTTTCTGCTCCCACGCACCAATTGAGTCGGTGCGTCGTTATTCTACAACACACTGAGTCTGGATCCATGTCAGTGCCTGATGTCCCGCATGTGGTGTAACACTCGTACTTTCTGTAGGTGCACCGTATCATCGTGGTGCGTCGATGGAACGTGTTTTCTTCAGTTGTCAGCTGATATGAGATTGAGAATCGGCAGGTGAAAATGCGATCGATTGCGGTTTACACCTGCGTGTGCTCACAATGAACTGAGTACGTTTGCAGCCTGGTGGTGCTGTATCGTGTTGTTGTTGTTGTTGTTGTCTTTACATTAAACCGTATGCCGGCGGAGGGCCACTCGCATCAGCGGGTAGCACGCCTCCAGATAGCAGAGGGCCACTAGCATGAGCAGGTAGCACACCTCCAGGGGGCAGAGGGCCACTCGCATGAGCAAGTAGCACGCCTCCAGCCGGCGGAGGGCCACTTGCATCAGCGGGTAGCACGCCTCCAGGTGGCGATGCCGACGGTAGGGGCGCCTTGCGCCGGGTAGGCGCCTTTCCTTTCTTCGAGGGGGTAGCGGGTTTAGTGGATTCAGGCGGTGGTTGTGCCGCCCTGCGAGCGATCCCTCGCGTGACTCGTGGGATCACGACGAAGCATGGTTCCGCAATACCCGACTTCCCACTCGGGGCCGCCGCGGCCACCATAGCTTCTACACTTGCCCCCTCAGTCGGGTCTAACCACAAACTGGCCAGGGATAACGAAAGTACTTTCTCCATGCTGCATCGTGGGTCCGCGTTCCTGTTCACCACGCCGAGTATGCCCAGCCCGTTGACATCGGTGTCGGCGGGGTTGGCAGCCCGGACGAAGCTTCGCCCCGGTCTGGAGATGATGCGTTTACCAGCATACTCGGTGTCCTCCACTGCATGGATGATCGCGACTAAAGCATAGGATCCGCCCGCAGCTCCCGTGTCCAGCAGTACCGTGGTACGGTAGCCACGCCGTCGTTGGGCCGTGTTTCACAGGTACGCCGTCACCCATTTTTGGTGGGAGCCCTTCGACGGGTTCGCGTTGGAGGCGGGAACGGCGGCAGAGACAGCCACCCAGGTAGTCTCCTCCTCCGACTCCCACCCGCCATGAGATGGCGTGTTCCCCAGAGGGTCCCTCGGTGAGGTGCCCTCCAGCGCGCACCCTCAGGCGCTGGTGACGGGTGTGTCCTCCGCTGCGTCGTGCACATAGGGTTCCGTATACAGGACGTTTTCGTTGGAATCCTGGACGGCCACCATCGAGGTGGTCTCAACCGCAGGTGGAAAGGGGTACGCCTTGAAGGGTATGGGCGCGTCGGTGTGTCGGTAGCGGCAGTGGTGATCCTGCACCATTTGTTTGCACGCGAGTGGCTCTCCGCCGGCTGGAGGCGTGCAACCTGATCATGCGAGTGGCCCTCTGCCGTCTGGAGGTGTGCTACCTGCTCAGGCAAGTGGCCCTCCGCCGGCTGGAGGCGTGCTACTTGCTCATGCGAGTGGCCCTCTGCCCCCTGGAGGTGTGCTACCTGCTCATGCTAGTGGCCCTCTGCTATCTGGAGGCGTGCTACCCGCTGATGCGAGTGGCCCTCCGCCGGCTGGAGGCGTGCTACCCGCTCACGCGAGTGGCCCTCCGCCGGCTGGAGGCGTGCTACCTGCTCATGCGAGTGGCCCTCTGCCATCTGGAGGTGTGCTACTTGCTCAGGCAAGCGGCCCTCCACCGGCTGGAGGTGAGCTGCCCGCGTACGCGAGTGGCCCTCCGCCATCTGGAGGTGCGCCGCCCGCCCACGCGAGTAACCCTCCACCACCATCACCGTCACTGCCGTCGACGCTGGACCAAGCCAGCAAACACTCCACGGATGATCACCTCCCGATAGACACCCCAGACCTGCGCCGAGGCCTCTCCGCCCAGCTGGCACGGATGGAGGACACCCTGCGAGACACGGCTCAGCTTGTACAAGCGCAACGTCAGGACGACTTCCTTCAACCCGTGCGGAGCGAGATGGAGGCAGGAAGGGGTGAAGATTGTGAGTACGTCCTGGCAGACGACGGCCTACTCTGGCACTCACCACGAGGCCGTACGTATGCGATTGCTGTCCCCAAACAGCTTGTATCCGCGGTGTTAGCGCTGGTTTATGGTGTGTATGGACACCCTGGCACGGCGCGTACGACACTCTTGATCGAGAGGAAGTACCATTGGCCCGCGCTCAAGAAAGACGTCCGCGCCTACGTCCTGTCCTGCAAGTGCCGTCGACGAAAACGTTCATGGAGCAAGCAGTTACTCATGATGCCACCTAGACTCCTTCAGCCCTGGGAGGTCCTGGAGATAGATATTCAGGATATGAAGGTGACATCTGACACGAACAACAGGTACCTGCTTGTCGTGGTAGATCGAGCGTCCAAGTTCCTAGCAGTTTTCCCTTAATCGTCTAAGGAAGCCATCGGTGTTAGCCGCAAACTGCTGGACCTCATACTCATGTTTGGATTGCCCCTGTCGATCCGATGTGACCCGGGGGGCGAGTTTACCGCGGAAGTCATGCAACACCTGTGCCGCTGGCTGCGAGTTTCCCTTGACTACGGCCCCCACCAACCACCCCCGCGCGCAAGGGGCGGTCGAGAGGTTGGGGGGGTGGCTCCATGAAGCCCTGGCTCAGCTATGCATCTCTTGGCCCCGACGATGGGACGACTTCGTTCCAGTGGCCACCTGGATTCACCGCGTTACGCCAGACGCGTCCCTTCCTGGAGGGACGTCTCCCTACCGAATCCTCTTCGGTCGCGAACCACGCAGCCACATCGACGCCATGACACAGGCTCTCGACGATGAGTCCTTCGGCCGCGGGCTCGAGAGAACCGCCCCTGACCAGCAGCGTTTGACACAGGAGATCCTCAGAGAGAGCCACGAAGCCCGCAATCGGAAACGACAACGTCACCACGCGAAGGTTGGGCGAGAATCCCCTGGTGCTAAAGCCGACGTTGGAAGCTTGGTACTAGTTAAGGAACCGAGCGCCACGATCCACCGCGACAGCCTTCACCCGAAGTTGGCGCACGAGCACTACACTGTGCCGTGGAAAGTTACGAATGTAATCAGGACCGCCTGAGCTTTGCTGTGCAACTTGATGGGCGACGAGTCCGTCAACGCAAAGTCACGGCTACTGACGTTAAGCCGTACCACCCACGAGATGACCACCTCCGACTCCCGTTCGAAGACGAGTACGCACACCTCGTGTGGTCGGCCGACTTGGGTCTAGCCGACACCTCCGTAGTCGCCGTTCCCTTGTACACGCTAGTGGACAGGCGGGTCGCACATGGTGCTGGAAACACTGCGGCGTGGACATGGGAGTACCAGGGTCGCTTCCAAGACGGGACGTTGTCACCCTGGATGGATGAAGACGAGGCTAGCGACAACTTCTCCCCACTGCAGCTCGACGCCTTCCATGCCCTGTATGAAGATTACCATGGGACGCCGAACCAAGACCTGCCAGCCCGCCTTCGAGGGGCGCCCGTGCGGCTGCTTCAAGGGAACATGCCCTACAACTATTCCCCGTAGGCACAACGGTGGGGAGAGAGTTTGTCGACAGCGAAGGCCAACCCAAGGTTTTCAAAGCCACCGTGTTCGACTACTGTGATCCCTACTGGCGGGTGGAGTACCCCGACGGTGATTGGGAAGAATTAACCAAGCGTGAAGTGGACGCGGGTAGTGGCGTGGCCGCCCGCCCTTATTTTCCGCTTGAATTTTGACTATGTGTGTCCTACTGCCCGGAGCCTACCGACTGTTGTCTGGCAGTCTGGGGGGGTGTTATGGCAGTGGAGGAACGCGAGAAGTATTATACGCGAATTTCATGCACCGCCGTCATCGTACCGATCGGTGGAGAATGGTACGAAGAAATTCAAGATCGCCTTCTCCACTCCGGCCCACGAGACTCAAGACCACCGTCTCCTGGTCCAAGATCGGGACCCTCCCTTCTAGATTATGCCCTTGCGGACTATCTAGGAACTGGAGGGTCGGACTCTCCCTTGTAGGTAATGTCTTTGCGAACTAACCAGGAAGGGAGGGTGACTCCCCTCTCTAGGCTACGTCTTTGCGGACTGCCTAGAGAATGGAGAGTCGAACCGTGTTTGGGTACGGATCGCCCGTCCTTTAGCATAACCGTTTACCACGGTCGATGCTGGGGGGGTGTTCCGACCGGACGTCGCAACCAGTTCTTAATACGATGCTGGATACTTCGCCATGGTCGCGAAGTATCCGGAGGGCGCGGGCTGTCATGACCGGGGATCCGAACAGACATACAATGTTCCCCCGGTCCGGCCTGTTGGGGGGGTTGAGGGCATGTGCCCTGACCCCCGGGATCGCACCGCCTCCCTCGGCGTGCTTTCCCGACCAACACCCAGGGTGTTAGTTACCACCGCCGATCACGCGAGAGAAACTGAGCCATATCCTTGCCNCTCAGGGCATGTCCCCTGAACCCCGGGATCGCACCGCCTCCCTCGGCGTGCTTTCCCGACCAACACCCAGGGTGTTAGTTACCACCGCCGATCACGCGAGAGAAACTGAGCCATATCCTTGCCCTTGTGTCTGACCAACTGCCAACCCTTGTGAGTGCTGAACCTGATACGCTGATTATGGACCTTGTGAGGAACCTTGTGACTGCTGTTGGATGTCGCCAGTCACCGCTTGAAGTCGCACCACTCCTGCTTGGTTGTCCTACATGATCGATCTCCACAGACATTGCTTTTGATCTTTGCTCAGGTGAGAGGTATTTGTCCTGATTAAAAGAAAGATATACCCTTGTTTGGAATAGTTCTCCCTGATGTGGGTAGCCGTCTCGAAGTCGAAGCGGCCGTCGCGGTCTTCGTGATGGGAGCTTTCCATGACTACGAGGCCATGAGGAAGTTCCAAGTGGCATCCTTAAAGACGAACTCGATCTGGACAACATCAACCAAATTTTTCGATGACAGCATCGATTCAAGCATGCTGTGGAAGGCTCAGTCATGTCCGAAGCCCAGTTCCATCATCCTCGACGCGAATACCTCCCGGGGGCCGAGGCTGGAGGCCGTCGGCAGAAAGTCTTGGTTGACTGTGCGGCCGTTTTCACCAAATTCCCTTTTCGTCTTTGAAGTGGTGCGCGCGACGGCGCCTTTCCCCGCCTACTAAATCGCGGATGAGGATTCACCGTTCTTCTCCATCTCCGGCGTTCCACTCGGAGAGCGAGCGGCGACGCTCGCTGTCGCGCTGTTGGTGGTACTCGTACGATTCGTCCATGCTGTTACCATCACGACCGTCGTGGCTGATGCTGGTGCATTGAGCCAGGTAGAGCAGGCTGCCTGTGATGGACGGGTACAGTTTGGTGTCTGCCTTTCCGAGTAGCTTGTCCGCTGGCTGATCAGTAGAGAGTTGCGGTCCATGTCCTGGAGTGCTGGCGGGGTTGCAGTTTTCCATGCCGAAACTTTCCAGGATAGTCTTGATGTAGTTGTTCTGCGAGACAGTGTGCCTTTCTCGTAGCTGCGCGTGACTTGCATGCCTGGAATGAGGCTGATTTCCCCCACGTCCGTCATTTCGAAGCGGTCGTGGAGTTCTTTCTTTAGGCCAGCTACGAGCTCGGGGTCCTTTCCGCTGATGAGGATGTCGTCGACGTACAGCGTGAGGATGACGAGAGTGCCGCCGCTTCCGTATATGAATACGCAGGGGTGTGTGGGCCTGAATCCGATCACCACCAGCACGTCTCCCATGGTGTCGAACCAGAGCACTGGCGACTGTGAACGCCCATAATGACTGCGTTCGAGCTTGTAGACAATGATTTCCCCAGTCGCGGGATGCTTTGTGTCCTGTCCGGGGGCGGGCTTGACCCAGACGTCTTTGTGAATTGCAGACTGCAGAAACGCCACGGCGATGTCTATCTGAAATACCGGCTATCCTTGTTCGCATGCTATAGCGAGTAAGGTGAGAACGCTCCCGATGCGGCACACCGGTGCGTAGCTCCTCCCGAAGTCGATGCCAGACTCCTGCACATGGCCTTGAACCACCAGTCTGACCTTGAATTTCCTGTCAGCTTGCTGTTTGAAGACAGACCTTGTACCTAGGATCTTGGATTCCTTGGGAACGCTGGTGATGGGGACCGACTTGTGGACCTTTTGTTTCGCCAGACGGTCCATCTCCTTTGCGATAGCTGCTTTCCACTGTGGCGCTTGTGGCGAGTTGATAGCTTCCTTGAGGTGTTCGGGATTTTGATGCGCTCCTCCTCCAAGGATCCTTGCTGCATTGGGGTGCCTGTGGCGTACACGTAAGCCCGCGATGCTGAGAGCGATTTTTCGTCCAGATGAGCAAGATCCGGAACTGCACTGGCCTGATCGTGGTAGGTCTTGTTGGCGAAGTCCAACAGCTGTTCAGATGCCAGTGCGCTGTGGTCGGGCCGCATCGCAGTAGCCGTCATGCATCCACCTCCGCTGTTGTCCATTGTGATGTCCGAAAACTAGGTGCAAAGGAGGGGTCCATTGAATCAGAGGCGTTCGGCCTCCTCCAGGTGGCGGCGCGGGTCGCTTTAAGTGGCCGCGATATCCCCTGGGCCGGCTCGGCGCGCTGCCTGGTGTTATGCTTTCTTCCTGTGGAACATCTGGGTCCTTGCCGGATGTGGCTACCTGAGCTCGGCGGGCTGGGTGGAGTGTCGTGTCCCGCGTCGATTGCCTGTCGTTGAATCTCTACCCGAATCAAGTCGTTGTGTCGCATACGGCAGATCTCTTGTCGGAGGAACTGATTCTCGGTTTCCAGGTCGACGGTGTCGAGGGTTCCCGATCCATCGAACTCGTCTTCTCTGGTGGATACCTTGCCTAGAACAGACGTGAAGTTCAGGACGTCGCTTTCGTAGAAGTTGTCGTCATCGAGCACACTGGGTGGCATGGAGTAAGCTGGTGTCTCAATGAAGGTCACCTTCTTGCTTTCCACTACGTTGCGGGTTGCAGGATCGTAGATCCGGTACACAGGTAGCCAGTGGGCACGATTGTACGGGGGCGTTGTGTAACCTCCGGCCAAGAAGGGGTTGTTACATGGGATAACGTGGGGGGTTACAGGTCGAGCGGGCGGGCATAACGTGCCGGGTTTTGCGCGGATTGGTGTGAAGGAGGAGAAAAGAAAAATATATGTGTGAGCTTTCCCCTCCCTTCCATTGTATTCCGGATGGGTGTGAAGGAGGAGAAAAGAAAAAAAAAAGGTATGAGCTTTCCCCTCCCTTCCATTGTATTCCACTCTACGGTAAGGTTAATCAAGCGATACATCGGCAGACAACTTTCCTCGCTTTCGAGATGACTAGCGCAGGAAGAACACAACGCGCGGGGGGGATTGAACCGAAAGATCTGGCGCCGATGACCCGCAGGCGAGACAGGTCCGCTTCCTTGCGGTACATCTTAAAGTACGGGGTGACGCCTCCCAGTGCCGAATGAGGTGACCGGTTGGAAAGGTACACTGCCGTCATCATAAGTTCCCCGCACAGGGTAGGCGGAAAGGCTCCATTCTTCATGAGACATCGGGTAATTGTCGTCAGGGTTTGCCCGTCTCGCTCGGACACGCCATTCTGCTGAGGCGTGTTGGTCGCGGCATATTCGATAGTGATGCCTGAGTCCATGCAGTACGTGGTGAACTCGTTGGCGACGTTTTCCCTTCCTCTGTCGCACCGAATGATCTCAATGCCGCGGCCTAGCGGAGCAGCCACCTGCATGTTGTAGGCGTGAAGCGCTCGAACGGTCTCTGATTTGGCCTTGAGCAGGTAGATTTCTTTTATCCGCGAGTATGCGTCGTTGAACATGGAAACGTACCCAAAGCCTCCCTTTGCGAGAGGGGTGGTTTTTCCCATGATGTCGGTGTACACCAGTAACATAGGTGCGGTCGTCTCGCGAGACGTCTTCTTCGGATGTGCTAGCTGCGTGCTCTTGCTGATGGCGCAGATGTCGCACGGCGTCATGGAGTCCGAGAAATCGACTTCATTTTCCTCCTTTTTACGTAGCAGTTTCATGCTCCGGAAGTTGAGATGTCCAAGCCGCCGGTGCGGAGTGTTCGCGTTCACTGTGGTTGCAAATGCGACCCCTACGTCATCATCAAGCATCACTGTGTCCGGCTTGACAAACGCCCGATCGTCGGAAAGTGCGTGAGATGTTGGTTTCGTGGATGCTGTCGTTTGCTTAGAGGCGGCTTGGAACTCTATGTCAAGAGAACACAACCATCACGCCTCTATGCGCGTGAACGAAGAACCCCAGTGCTCGACGAAAACCGCGGAACATACTCCATGGAGTACCAGCTATTGATTTATCGCTTACGTGACTACCGGCCGATTCAGATCCTTTCTCAGCTCCGATCACTTTGCGTGCCGAAATATCGCCGTTGTGCCTCGGCTGAGAGCAAAAAACATACGTAGAGACCAGCAGGGAGACAGAGGCAGCCCACCCCAAAAGCCCGCTTACCAGCAATGCGCACAGGACTCAAATGGTAAAATACTATTCACCCATGCCTAACCTCTCTGACGTGGGGCAGATATCCTTTCCAGATTCAAACGCAACATACCACCGGAGGGTACATACAGGTGCCGCATCCGCGTGGGAGAGCAGAGAAAGCGCACACTGGAGCCGATGCTAACGTACTGCCTTGGTGCTTGATGTTGTTGTGATTGCGATGCGTGTGGTTCCCAGTATTGGGAGTGAAGGGTGGTTCGTCTGCTGTGTGCGAAGTTTCGCTCAAAGGCTAGGGTTTTCGGGACTACAGCTCCGATCACAGCTCCGATCACAGCTCTCTATTTGTAGCACAGAATAGGCTAGTAAAACTGATCACGATTTTTATGCATTTTGTGCGATAGTGGATGATGGTCTCGATTCTTTGATGAGCGGGCCGTTTCTTTCGTCAATCTGGCGCTTCTGTGAGGCGGTTTCCCGTCAGCGTCTTTGCATCTTGCGCCGCTAGCATATGCACTTGCCGTATGTTTTGTCCAAGGATGAGGTGGAGAAGATGTGCTAACAGGTATAGCTTGCACAGGTACATCGTCTGTGCGGACGGTTGCTGTCGGACACAGGCATGCACACCTGCTCAGAAACTATTGCTGCTGTGCAGCCTATTTCTCTCCGCGTAGCTGCTACTGCTGTACAGCAGAAGCACCACTGTACTCCTGTGCGTCACGCTTAATATATCGCGTCCCCATCCCTGTGAGCCCCGCACATGGACCCACTGCTGCACCATCCTTGCCTCCGCGATTTATGGGTGTACACGCATGCTTGGAAGATTTTTGACCGCAGAGAGTAAGTTGTGGAAAAAAAAAAAGAAGAAATCAACTCAGTCACGTAAGGAGGCACCACCAGCACTGCTCCGCTCGCCACCCAAGGAGGAGCCTGGCATACTAAGTATGAAAGTCGGTGGTCCCTTACCGGCGATGTTCATTTCGGCGAAGGATCCTCCGGCTTCATGCAATCGCCCTCTTAGCGTCCTCTTGTCGGCAGACCCTTGCGCACCGGCAACATTTGGCTCACGACGCGGGGGAGTACCAGCGGGCGTCGGACCTCGTTGCTCTAGGGAAACTAGGGCCGCGATAGCCTCGTCCTCCCTGTCGTCATCCTTGTGTTCTTGACCACGCTTCGAGTGACGAGTCGTCGGGTGACGCGGAGGGAGTCCACGATCAGGTGAGGGTGTTTTCTTGGCAGACGCCCCCCTCGCAGCTCTGTTACCACTCCGCCCAAGCACGACCACCCCCGAACCTCCATGCCCGCGACGGTTGCGCAGTCCACTTACCGAACCTCCTCTAGCTGCAGATCGGTTGTAGCGCCTGGCATTGTCTCTGTGATCCAGTTCCCGGTCGGCGAGGTGTGGACAGCAGGACCGAAAAGCTTCTCCGACCACCAGCAGTTTGTGGTCGGAACCTTGTCAAACGACCGAAAATATTTGCCCACCGAAACCGAACAAAAAAGATTGAAAAGTCTAAGAGGGTAAATGAATCGTAGGAGCTCGCAAGAATGCTAAGTGTTCTGTCCGCCTACCGTTCCGCTGTACATTTTTTGCCGACATTCTCGCACGCAAATATGCTAGCCCCAACCCTTATCCTGCGGCAAGAACCCGAAGAGATCAACACCGTTTCCGGGTGCGTTTACACACCCTCGAGCTTCCGCCCGATACGTCTTCTCCCTCTCCTTGTCCTCCTCCTCCCTTTTGTCCCCTCCTTCCTCGTCTTCTTCCCCCTCCCCCCCTTGTCAGGAAAATCGTGCGTCGAGACCACCAGTAGTCGGACACGGGTTGACCTTTGAATACGATTGCAGCAACTAGTCTGCGTAGCAGTAGAAAAGAATCCATCTCTCCTTGGCATGTATTCTCTTGTTCTAGAAATATTCCGGAAGCATGCTAGGTCAAGGTTGACCGGGACATCTATGTAGAACGTGTGTAGCTTCTGGAAGCCTTCTGGAAACTTCTGGTTCCTCCTGAAGCTTCTGGAAGCCTTTCTGGAAACTTCTGGTTCCTTCTGTAAGCTTCTGGAAGCGTTCTAGATCTAGGTTGCAGTTGATACTCTTCTAGAACGTAGGAGGGCTTCCAGAAATCATTCTGGAAGCATTCTGAATCTTTCGTGTGATTGGCTTATTTGTCCGGTATTCGAGAAGAGTGGTGCAGCCCTAAGCTCGCCCACCCCTCTCACTCCTCTTCAGTACCAGCAACATTTGACTCGGGAGTCAGCAACTAATAAAAGCATCTTCATATTTCCATTCCAAGTCTCTCGCGGTTGGAGACGCACAGAGTGTGAACCTCTGAGGTAGGCTACACAGCCTCCTAGCATCTGCAGCATCGTACTGCTGCTAGTGCACAGCGAAATATCTCTGACACCCCTCCCTTTTCCTCACTGCTCTCTCCCTCTCCGAGTTTACTTCTTCTACTGTGAACTATTAGTCTATCTATGGGCTTGTCTTACGCCGCAACAATGTAGCTGCTGCTGCTGGGCATGGGTGTGCAGTTGCTTTCGTCCCTTACGCTGCTGGAAGCGGGCAACGGGCTCTAAACATCGCTCATGGCTCTTCTTACGATGTGTGTGTCTTATTGTTGTGTTGTTATTGTTGTTGTTGTTGTTGTTGTTGTTGTTGTTGTTGTTGTTGTTGTTGTTGTTGTTGTTGTTGTTGTTTTCTTCACATTACCTCGTGTCAGTTGCTAATCCCAAAATCTAGCAAGACTCGGTCCGTGGGCACAAAAATGCTAGAGTCATCAGAAGATCTAAAGAACAGGCACACTAATAGCAAGAAAAGGGTACATTAGCCGGAGGAGGTACACCTACAATCCCTGCAGCACGTTTACGTACTCACAACAACTGATTTACACGCCCACACACTACAATTCGACTACTGCAGCAGCATCACCCCCCATGTCCCGCACTTTACCGAAATGAATGTTTGTCGACTACAGCTGTAACAGCGTACTACTGTATGAAATGAAGTGCTGTCTGTACAATAAAATGGTACACAAGCTCGGGGCATGCAGCAGCTGTCTGGAGTGCTGTCAGGTTGCGTCCGTGGACATACCATGAAGAAGAACAAGTGACCAAAGCCATCATTGCAATTGACAATCACCCGGATCTATCCAGCTAATCTGTGCTACAGATGGCGCCCGCACTTAAGAACCTCCAGTTCGGCCGAGGCTGGGGTTCTTATATTGCCGATCATCCCCCCGTGGGCTACAACTCCCCACTATGTAGGTTTAAGTGTAGGCGTTCTTAACTGGGCTCACAAATGGTGCTCAAGTTCTTTGCTTCTGATTTTTTTCGAGTCTCAATTACTGAACTGCCAAGTTCTGAAGTGCGGGCGCTATCTGTAGCCACAGCAGTGAAAACATCGACACTGACTAGGAATCGTTCCACATTGAAGGGGTCTTCCACGATGCAGGTACACAATTAAGGCGCCCGGGTTATCCGTGCCATCTCTGTCGCGTCTCTCTACAAAACCAGTGACGTCATCACACGCACCAAACACCTATACTCAGAAAAAATCGCAAAATAATTGACAACACAAGAGATGTTTGTCCGTGGGCCACGGTTCGATGCCGTCCGCCTGCTCCGGTTCCGCTGCTCCGGTTCCCCTACTCCGGTGCCTCTGCTCCGATGCCGCTGCTCCGATGCCGCTGCTCCGATGCCGCTGCTCCGGCGCCGCTGTTCTGGTGTCGCCGTGGCTAGTCATAGGACGACCGAACTCGACCGGCTCCGTCCGCACACGCTCTCGTTGCTGTCCCTCCCAGTCGGTTCCTCGCTCTCTCCCTCGCTGCACTCAGGTTTCTTGATCGGAAAATTCTCGCGCCGAAGGGTCAACCAGCCCAATCAGCTCGTCACCACCTGTCCCCTTCTCTTTTGATGGCAAAACCAGGTTACTGAGACAGTACCGCTCCCTCTTGCAAACATAGGACCGTGTACAGAGTGCCCGTCCACCTTTCTTTCTGATGGCGTCTGCCTCCGTGCACGAAGATGAGATGGGCATTACTGCCTACACCGACGACCATGGAGGCCCGCGCATCTGCGCCTTAATACCTGACGCACCAGTGCCGACCCAACTCCACCACTACGCACGCCTTGATCGATAACTCTGGTGGCCCAGTTCTATGTGCTTGGAGTTTAGAGCGGGTGGACCATGACGGGGCTTGGATGGGTAAAAACGTGTTGGGAAACGTTGTATACGTGTTGTAATAATCGGGGGCGTGCTTGAGCTCGTCATTCCATCACGGCATCAAGTCACGCAGAACGCTCAAACACCCAAAACGAATCTTCATGAATCTCCTCCAATCTACCACACTCCCAAGGAAAACATAAAGAAACTTCTTGTTCCTCCGTAGTTCGTCACTGCAATACCCGCATATGTATACGCAATATACCACCCACATGCTATGCTACGAGTATATCGAATACGCCTCGCGGCGGGTGCGCCGCAGCAAGAAGGTATCGGTCCCTTGAGGATGAATCTAGCCGTGCTCGCTAGAAAGACCCCCCCCCTCGCTTTGTGTCACGCCTAAGCAAAACCTTGCCGAGGCAGCAAGGGGAAGAAGAGAGTACTGTAATCGGCCGCCGTTGGGCTAAAATACTACAACGAGAGATTCCGAAGCAAACGCTCACCGCAGGACTTGACTCACCAAGTACAGGGTAGAGGGAGGTAAACAGCGGGAGCGCTGCGGTGACTCGTCCTCGATCCGCCGAAACGACCGCTCTTCTTCTTGTTGCGTGTTTGAGGCGGTTTGGGGATATTTTTGTTGCACGGTGATGATGGTGTTCACCATGTCGAAATCCATCCGTTTTGTTGCCCTCTTTCTCTACAGTAGACGTAGATGGTGGGCTGCTGTGAGTGGTCGACCGCGGTATACCCTGTATCGTCTTCTGAAACAGAGAGGAGAGAGCCGAGCAGAGAGCAGAGAGCAGCAGGTTTAGGTGACACGGTGACATGGTGACATCTGCAGCATGCTTCCCTTCAGTTTTTGTCGGGGCGGCCGGACTGCTGACTTCCGCCAACCAACACTCACCGCACTCCGCACCCAGATACTCGATCGCACGGTACCCATGCTGTACTCCGAGTTTTCTAGGAAATACAAGTACATAGTCCGGCCGCGGGCCGCGGGGGGCTATAGGCCCCCGCAGCCTCAGCCCATAGTCATGCGCACTTTTTTTTTGCTCGAAGGCTGCATGTGAAGCGATGGTTTGGTGGGTTCCAAATACAGTAAAGATAGCGCCCGCACTTGAGAACTTCGCAGTTAACAAATTGAGACTCGCAACAAATCAGAAGCAAAGAACTTGAGCACCATTTGTGAATTCGGTTAAGAATCTACACTAGAACCTTAATAGCGGCCATTTGTAGCCCACAAAAGGGAGATCAGCGAAAAAATAAGTACCCCAGCCTCGGCCGAAACTAGAGGTTCTTAAGGGAGCACGGGGGATCGCAGTTTTTCTCTGACAAATACAGCTGATTTCGACGAAAAATATGCTTAGGGCCGTTTTAAACACTCCAAACTTTTGTTCCATAAACTCCGAACTTTTGTTACAAAAGTTTGGAAGCAAAAAGAATCATTTCAAATGATGTGACTTGCTGTGATGTGGAGTTGTTCCAAAAAGAAAGCGCCGCGCGTGACACACGCAGCAACACGCAAGCGATATACCACACAAAGCCCACATATCGACACCATGGACAACAGCGTGGAGACCATGACATCCCTGCGTGGTCGTCACACCAAAGTCGCGACGAAACACCAGCACAACGGGTCTCGCGGGGCTGCTGTCGGCGGTGGCGGCTTGTTGTCCAGCACCCCGAACCCTCTGCCTGGCTTCAAGGGGATCGTTCTTTCGAAGACGGGAGGCGCTTCCGGCACCAACACGCAGAGCGAGGGTGTAGCTGGGGGGGCCCGGTCAAGTGGCGCCCACTGCTTCTGCGCAGCAGAGAACGGGTACAAGAAGCGCGGCGGACCATCGTTCTCATGAATTGGATGCCATCCTCCAGGACGCACGTTTCAATGCTACGTCCGACGGAGGGTCCATCCGTGTCGGCTCATGAAGCAGCAACTCAGGGAACAGCGACAGCGAGTCAGAGGACGATGACCGTGGCCGACAACACGGCAGGGGAGCAGACGGAGCTGACCGAGGCAGCTCAAGCGGAGCTGGCAGCAGCGCGGCGGTCGAGTCGGTGGCAAGGACCATGCGTCAGNTTGGATGCCATCCTCCAGGACGCACGTTTCAATGCTACGTCCGACGGAGGGTCCATCCGTGTCGGCTCATGAAGCAGCAACTCAGGGAACAGCGACAGCGAGTCAGAGGACGATGACCGTGGCCGACAACACGGCAGGGGAGCAGACGGAGCTGACCGAGGCAGCTCAAGCGGAGCTGGCAGCAGCGCGGCGGTCGAGTCGGTGGCAAGGACCATGCGTCAGCTTCAAAGCTCGCTGAATCGCAACCGCAACAAGAGCTACAACAAGTGGTCGGCTTTCCTGCTGAGGGAAGCCTGCGCACTGCGGAGGCTCAGCGGCTACTCGAGGTCAAAGGACACCGACAAGATGGCAGCGGGGTTGACGCAGCTCGGCATCGTCATGAGCAGGAGCAGTCCGTATCTCGCTGACGTGGAGGACGAGGCAACAGGTGAAGACCCAATGATCACCAGACAATGCTCGTGGTAGTGTTGCCACGAGCCTGTTCTTTCAAGGCTTGCATGGGACCTGGGTAGCTCCGTTGAAATGTGTTGCTTTTCATACGTTCGTGATTTTGCGGTGTTGCCTTCGAGAGAAAAAGCGTGCTGTGTTTCGACAGCGGGGAGCAACCGCACAACATATTTATTTTTGGACGATACAATCCCAGCAGTTTTTCTACCTTCGTGGCGTGAGAGAAAAAAAGGGAGGAGGCGATGCCTTGTGGATCCGATCCAGGCACGGCATGTGTCGTACCAATTTCTAGGAGTCGCAAGCAGTCGAGGAAGTGAGATAGGGTAGATGCTCTGCGAACAAGCAGTCCTGACACGGAAGCGCAGCGTCCAACCCTACCGTAAGGGTCAAATGCTGCAAAAGCAAGGAAGCCCTCGCCGGCCAGGTTTTCGGCGAGCTTGTGCCGAGAAATGCATAGGGGTGGAAAATGTATGAACAACCTCCGACACGGTCCTGCCCATCCCCCGCTCGTTGGCGCTGATGGTATTGTCAGGTGGGACGCCACCATCGAAGCCGCCAGCATCTAGCGCGGAGGCGCAACGACTTCCTCAAGACCTCATCACAGCGGTACGCGCTGCAATCCGGAGTGGGCTCAACCCCGAGTCGAACAAGATGTACGACTGTGATGGCTCAAAAACTGTGGCGTCCTGCAGCAGCGGAGGTGGCGGTGCTGCTGTAGCTCGTAGACTTTGTAGTCTACCACAGAGGTTACACTGCTGTCACCGCTCTATCACAGAGGTTGGTCTACACTGCTGTGAGATCCGTAGGCCCGAGCGAGCTTTGGAACGAGAAATGTAGATAGATGTTCTTATCAACTGACTCCCTGGTCAGGCTTTGATGGGTGCTAGATGAGAGTGAGCACAAGGGGCGAAGGCGCGCTTGTGTCTCATCTCAACAACAAAACAAAAACAAACTGTGAGCAATACACTCGTCCAAAACATTCAACCATACTATGCGATCTTGTGTTTAATTTNCGATTCCCAATCCATATCAAAGAAGATCGACCTCCACATGAGTGAATCCATCCTGTGAGCAATACACGCGTCCAAAACATTCAACCATATGCGATCTTGTGCTTAATATCTTCTAGCACTTGTAGTCCTTGATGAGTTGCATGATGGTGGCGAATCGCTGCTTCGGGAGATGTTTCGTCGCGATGTCCGCCAACATCGTGGCACTAGGTTGGTGGTGAAGAGTGATCCGGTGCCCCTTCGTGAGTTCCCTGAGGAAGAAGAACCGGAGCGCGATGTGCTTGGTTCTAGAGCTGAACATCACGTTGCTGGCCACAGTCAATGCTCCGGTGCTGTCGCTGTTGAGGGGTGCCGATCGAAAGTTCTTGAATCCGAGTTTCGTCATGAAGTTGGAGATGTAGACTGCCTCGCGAGCACTGAAGCTCAGCGCTTGAAGTTCGACCCCCACGGTGTTCTGTGCTGCGAGAGTCTGTGCCTTGACTCCGTAGCTGATTAGTCCCCCTCCAAGGAAGAAAAGGCGTCCGGTTGTAGACCTGCCGTTGTCTGGGTTGGCTCCCAATGACGAGTCAGCGAAGCACGAGGGTCTGAACTGCGCCTTCTTGTACACGATCGGCAGGTCTGGCGTTCCGCGTAGGTACCGTAGTAGGTGCTTGGCCGCAGCCATGTGGACCTGTGCTGGGTTTGCGCATGCCCGTGTCAGTTGGTGCACTGCGTATGACAGATCGTAGCGGGTGCATTNTTGTGGCTGCTCGGTTGATAGCTCTGCTCCATACCCGGGGGTGCTGACCAGGTTTGCCTGTTCCATTCCGTATCACTGTTGGATATCTCTCGCGTAGGGTCCTTGCGATGTCCTGGATGGCGTCGTAGTCCGCGAGTTGTATTGTTGTCATCTCCCCCAGCAGCAAAGTAGTCGTCGGAATCCGTGCCCGCGTTGTTTTGGCGAAGTTCTGCATGTTGCGCATTTCGTGCAGTAGGAGCTTTGATTGTGTTCCGTAGTCCACTTTGTTGTCTTCGTCGCCCGTAGAGGTACGGCGTCCGAGCAATGACGTGAAGTTCATCACGTCCTGTTCATATCCGAGACGGTCGTCCCACCGGTGAGGGGGGATGGTGTTGGGTGGAGTCTCGATGAAAGTCACGTTCCGGCTCTCGTAGACCTTGTCTTGCTGTCAGGTCCGTAACCGCAGAGCTTGCCTTCAAAGACCCGGTCGCCTAGCTTCTTCTTGTATCGCTCATGATGAACGAACGCGCGGGCGCCGATGGCACGAAGTCGAGAAAGGTCCGGGGTTGTGTTGTACATCTTGGAAAACGGCGTGGCTCCCCCTAGCTCCGCGTGTGGGGTCCTGTTGGTCAGGTATGCTGCAGTCATCATGAGCTCCCCCCACATGTGTTTTGGGAAGTCTCCATCGCGCAGGAGAGCTCGAGTCACAGCCGCAAGTGTTTGGCCATCCCTTTCTGACTCTCCGATTTCTTGGGGCGTGTTGGTCGCGGCGAATTCCAGCCTGATCGCAGACTCCCTACAGTAGTTGCGCATTGCTTCCCCAGTGTTCTCTCACCCTTTGTCACAGCGTAGAACCTCGATGCGGTAGCCTTCAGATGCTACTTGCATGTTGTAGGCGTGCAGAGCTTGCGTGGTTTCGGTCCTGTCGCGCAGTAGGTACACTTCCCGCATTCTGGTAAAGACGTCGGTCGCTTTGGCGACATAGGAGTAGGTGCGTCCGTTGTACTTCGCAGGCGGGTCGATTGGTCCCATGTTGTCGAACTGGACGAGTTGGCCTGGTTTGGTCAGGACACGGCTGGTCTTCTTCGGGACGGGAGCCTTCTTGTGCTTCGTGATTTGGCAGTTGTCGCACGGGGATACAGGTCCGTCATATTTCACACCTGTGGCGGGGTTGCGCCGCAAAATCTCCATAGCACGTGGATTGATGTGGCCGAGGCGCCGGTGCCAGAGGTCGGCGCTCACGCTCATCGCCACTGAGCATGTCGCGTGCGGAGTGTGATCGATCTGTACCGCTTCTGGTTTTCCGAACTTCGGCTTGCGCCCTGGTTCTTGGTTGTTCGGGGGTGTCTTGCTTGTCGACGCTGGATCGCCCTTGAATGTGATGGCGAGGGTGCACATGCCTTGGTCTTGAGTCTCTTGTTTCAGAGGAACGACGACTTCTCCGCCGATGGTGAGGTGTGGGGTCTTGTCTTCCAGGACACATCGGAGGCCCTTCTTGAGAAGGGCCGTTGGTGCGAAGATGTTCCGGCCTAGTCCTGGCACGATGAGACCTTGTAGTTTGACGGGTAGTTGCTGTTCTTTGTCGTCTTCGATGGTGCAGTGTAGGATCCCAGTGGTAGTGCCTCGTAGTTGGCTTTCTCCTGCAACGTCGATGATCTTGGGCGTCGGGCGTTCTTCTTCGAGACGTCCATTCGGGATGAGGCGGTTGTCGAACATGGTCTCAGAAGCTCCAGAATCCACCAGCGCGGAAGTCCCAGTTGCAGTTGTCGTGAAAGTGCGTCCGCTTCCCTTGCTGCATGTAGCATGGTACATGAATCCACCCTTGAATGCATCTTCGTCGTAAGAGAAGTCGATCTCTGCCTTCTCGGTCTTCTCTGTTTCTTTGGGAATTTCTGTTGTGGTAGGCTTGGCGTGTATGTCTCTTGACTGGGTTGAGCAGTGCACGCAGTGTGTGCATGCAGAAAAGGCCTTGCCCGTGCGTTCTGGTCGCTTGGCTCCTTGGTTGTAACACTCTTCGTCGGAGTGTGTAGTGGTGTTATGGACGGAGCACCACTTGGTTGCTCCCGCAGGCTTCGTCTTCTTTGCCCTATGGCCCTCCCGCTGGCGATTGGGACAGTTCCTCCTGACATGTCCCGGTTCGTTGCACTCGAAGCAGATGGGGCCAGATGTCTTGGTAGCCATGGCGAATCCGCGGCCAGCGATTTGGCCCTTGGTTCTCTTGCGCATTTGCTCGTCAAGGAAGATGTTGCGCATGGTGGCTTGCATCTGTTGTACGTCGAATGATGGGTCGCGGAAAACCATCATCTTGATGTCCTTGTAGTCCTCGGAGAAACCTTGCACACAGATGTCCTTGAAGCGGCGATCGGAGATGGTTTCCCCCATTTTCTCTAGTTGAGAGCGGAGGCGGTGTTTCTTGTTGAAAAAATCGTCCGGGTTCTCTCCTGGCTCCATGACCGTCCTTTCCAGGTCGTCCAGTTCAGCCCTGATCGCTTCATCGGTCAGTCGATTGTAGTTGGCCTTCAGTTCCGCGAATGCTGCCTGTCCGTCGCCGCAAAGGCCGGTGTCGTCTTCGTGCTTGTGTACGGTTAGTGCAGCCGGCAGTTCGACGAGGCAGAATAGGATTGCGTAGAGGTCTTCGTTTGCTCTCTCGTATGCGGCGAAGGTGGTGTCCGAGGGATCAGGCCTGCGCATTCCCTTGAGAAGTGGCATGATGTCCCTCCGAGTAACGCCGACGACTACACCCAATTTCTTCATCCAGTCGTTGAAGTCCTCTGGTTTCGTTCCATCGAACTTGGGGAGTCCTCTGATGACGTTGGCCAGGTTTGTGGATCCATCACTCCAGATGCTGCCTCCACCTCTAGTTCCCGATATTGCTTCCATTTCTGGTTTTATCCTGATGATCTCGTCTTNACCGACGTCCACACCCAATTTCTTCATCCAGTCGTTGAAGTCCTCTGGTTTCGTTCCATCGAACT
>CACKRE030000896.1:9738-20680 GCA_902602495.3 Ectocarpus sp. CCAP 1310/34
GGGGGGGGGGGGGGGGGGCGTACTCTTATGCCCTGGCGCTTAGGCCATTGACCACGCATCCTCGAGAGGACGGAGCATTGTTCTTGCAGGACCGGTCACCGATGGCCAATCGTTCCTCCACGAGGGGGACAGGGGGTACAAAGAATCCACCCACCTGCGCTGGGCCGCTGTCGACAACCATCTTCACAATCGCTCGCTCCGACCGCTTCTCCCTTCCATCGGGCCACTCGTCGTGCCGCTCCAACAGCATGCCCAGCTTCCTTGCTCTCTGGGGAGGAAGGGATGGGGGAGAAAAGAACATCGTCGGATCAACTTGACGAGCATGAAGCGACGCCAAACCAAAACCAAGACAGGATGGCGAATGAGTGGGGTTGCACTCGCGCTGGAGAGAGACAGCGAAGGAAAAGCAACAAATAAAAGGAAAGATACATATATATATACACACACCTGCCTGACACGACAAAAGCAAAACAACGCAGTGCACACAGAACAAAACGTGCACGGGCATCGCTGAAGCGACCGCCTCCACAGACGCAACCACCACCAATACCCGACGGTACGAACAAAATCACAGCTCGTTCGTACCAAACACATCACAAACGCAAAGCAGATACCAGCAAGTTATTAGGCCAGGGCTAGAGACGAACATGCGACAACCGAATACAGATAACATATATTCAAGCCCGGAGGTCGCGCGCAGAGAAAGTTCAAAATACAAACGACATTCACAAATATAATCACCATCACACAAGGCAACGGGCATCCCCCCCCCCCCCCCCCCCCCCCCCCCCCCCCCCCCCCCCCCCCCCCCCCCCCCCCCCCCNTCGAACTCCACGATGTACTCGACGGTGTCGCCGCGCCTCCCCCCCGCCCCCGCCGTCGCCCTGGCGCCTCTCTTCCTCATGGAAGCTCGGATGGCGTCCTGATCCATCACGCTCATGGTGTCCGAGTCGAAGCCCGTGTCGTCGTCGTCGTCGTCGTCATCGTTGTCCCTTTCTCTCTCGTCGTCGTCCTCGTCGTCGTAGGTGTCATCGCAAGGGTCCCTCCCCCTGTGCTGCTGCTGCCGCTGGTTGCGAGACGCGTTGCCCCCGACTCCTCGCAACGACCCCCCCGAAGCCGTCCTCATCATCCCGGAATCTCCTTCGAAGTCGCCTCCACCGGCGCCGGCGCCGGCGCCGCCCCCTCTTCCCGTCCCTCGCCGGGAGGTCTAACGCAACGATTGGGAGGGAGGGAGGGAGGTAGGGAGGGAAGGGGTATGGTCGTCCTGGATGTTCATTCCGACCTCTGCCCAAAGCACAGCCGGATTTTGTCCGCACCACGAATGACGGTAATCCGTGGGCGTACATTTGAACCCCTTCCCCAAAGTTTGGGGTGGGAACACATACACTGCAAGAAACGAAGAGGGCCGTTGTTCCTTGTGGGTGGTCACACCCTAAGGAACAATTACGATCTCTGCACAGGACCTGGTGACGCCCACGCCGGTAGTCCGACTTTCGCCGACGACATCTTTCCGGGGTTACACGCCAAGAAAAAAATGGGGGTACAGAAAAGCATACCCTGTAGAAGACAATAAGAGAGAAGAGGACCAAGCCGAAATCAGCACCCGGTTACTTGTTACATTTTCCCACAGAGTCGCGGACCAACTGCACGCGAAACATCCGTTCGGAGCCGGGTGGCTACCGCTCCCACGCTTCTGACCGGTGACCCCCAATCATTCTCCACAGAAGGGCTCTCGATATGAGCGTGCTACACACGCTTCACATCTACCCTAAGCCGCATTCTTGCGTGTTTGCGGCTGTAGGGATGTGTGTGTGTGTGTGGGTTACTACCGTTGAGGACGCAGCCACACGGACGATTGGTCTCCAACGAGCACACTATTGTATCTGTTCTGGTACAGACGGGAGGTGTAGATATTCCGCTGGCACGCAAAAAATCTACGTCCACCACTCTCCGTCTCTATGCATCTGTCAAGTGTGTTTATCTTGTCTGCCCGCCCATCTGCCTGTCTCGACTTCTGCAGGAGAGGTGTGGGACGCGCCGCCACCATGTTCATCGCAAAACCCCGCCGACAAAAAAGGGCGAGCCAACCGACATGTCGACAACTCCGCGGTGGCAGTAGCGCTACATGTAGTACACGGTAGACAACACGGTCGCGAGAGAGCGCCCACAAAAAGAGGCGCGGGATGCGACACCACACCCACCAGAGCAACCAAAAGCTGCGCCGCCAAGTGGACCCTAAAAACAAGTAGCGTGTATCGCAACGACCAGTGTATTTTACTCCCTTCGACATCCCCCTTCTATCGGTGATGGGTGCTGTGGGGACCACGCTCCGTCCTCTCGAGGACACGTCGTCAATGGTCTAACAACTAAGGCATGCAAAAACATAAGAGTACGCCCCCCCCCTCCCCGTGTGGTCGATGGTCTAACCGCCAATGCATGCCGAACATGATTACGCCCCTCCCCCTCCCCGTGTGGTCAATGGTCTAACCGCTAAGGCATGCCGAACATGGGTACGCCCCCCCCCCCCCCCCCCCCCCCCCCCCNTAGACAGCCCCCCCGTGCTCCCACGAGATGCCCGCCCTCCTTGTCTCTGCGGCTGTGCCGACTGCGATGGCGGGGCACCGTGCCTGCCGCTATTGCTACCGAACGGGTCCGCGTCCGACAGCGGCCTCGACCCTCGCCCTCGTTCGGCAGCGGTCCCGCGCGGCACGCTGTCGTTGTTGATTGTTGTTGTTAAAATCGTTTCGGGAATGTTGTCGTTCTTGTTGGTTATTGCTGCTAGATTTGGTGGGAAATTCGTTGGCAATATTGTCGTTGTTGTTGACTATTGTTGATTGTCGTTTCAAGGAGCAGCTACGCCGAGACGAGGTGAAGCACACACAGAACTTTCGCCCGAACAAAAAAAAAGGAACCAAATGCTGCATCCTCCTCCCTCGGAACACCCGTCACGACAGGTACGTGGCACCACTGAGGCTGAGGGACGGGAGCAGAAATACGTTGTTTGAACAAACACAAGGACGTCATCAAAATGATAAAGAAAACACTCGCTGTTTCCTGTGGTGGATTTTGCCAACAACAACCAGCAAAAACAAACACGTTGTTTTATCACCTGACGGATCGACTTCGAGACGACCGCGACAGCCGCGCCGGCAGCTCCCCCGCCGTGGAGGGCGGCGCGCGACCTCTACCGCCACTGCTGTTGCTGCTGCCAGTGGTGGGCCGGCCCTGCCCCCCCGGTACCGCGTCCTGCTGCTGCTGCTGCTGCTGCTGCGCCGACCCCCCCCCCCCNCCGGCGCTGCTGCTGCTGGCGCTACCTCCCGAAACTCGCCGCCCCGTCGCGGCGGCAGCGCTGACGGCGGGCACGGCGGCCGCGACGGCGTTCAAGTCGAAAGGACTGATCGCGCCCGCGCTGCTGCTGCCGCCGCCGCCGCCGCCGCCGCTTGGTACCGGCTGTGGCCCATGACAAAAAAATGAAAAACAGGGTATTCGTGCGGAAGGACTTGAGCGTGAGGCGATGTGACGCGCGGGCTTTTGAGAAAGTAGAGGGGTGGTGCTAAGAGCTCTTCCGACGACCCCTCCCTCTCCCCCCCCTCCCCAACGCGAGGTCAATGCTCGAACGACTACGGCATGCTCGGCAATGAGTACCTGCCCCCCCCCCCCCCCCCCCCCCCCCCCCCCCCCCCCCCCCCCCCCCCNCCCCTCTCTGGTATACCCAGGTATCGCCTCAACGCTTTGCTCGCCGGTGGGCAACAAGAGGAGAGGCCTCTCCGCAAACGCTGCAGAGCACCCTTCAAACGACCCAAAGAGGGGCAACGGCGTTCTGGTTGCATGCTCTTGCCTCCAGTTTCGAAGACCAATGCGCTAGTGTCCCATCATCTATTGCACCGCTGTTGGCCTAGAAAGAGCGGAACGCCGTCAATTGGGCACATGGAAAACAACAGAGACACATGGTAAGGTACCATGGGTGACGGCATGCGCACCTTGCTCCCGCTGTTGACAGAACCGAACGGGTCGTCTCCAAACAGATTAGCACCAGGAGCCTGCCGCCGCCGAACGCAACAACGGTTACCAGAAGCAACAACAACCACAACAGCCACCACAGAGACAGGGAGCAGAGCAGAGGGTATACGGTCGACATAGAAGCCAAAAAAGTTCAGCGGGTGAGAGGAGAGGACGGGTCAACACAACGTGAGGCGACCTACAGACAGCAGCCAGGCGGAGACCCCCCAGCACATGGTTGTCACAAGGAAACACGAAACAAAAAAATTAGTTTGAACAACCCGCGCGAACAACTGACGACAACACCAACACATAAAGCCGTGCGAAGCAGGAAATCGAACCTGTCGGATTCGTCTTTCGCTCGCTGCCTGCACAGCAACCGTGCTCTCGACCACAGGTTCCACGAGGCAAGGCTTCCTCCCCGCTTACGACTTACCGAGCAACCCTGCCTTCCCAAGCCGCCAATGCCAGTTGCGCCAGTAATACAAATAAACTACTACGCAGTAGACTATTATAGTAGTAGAAATGCACCACTACGACTGCTGCTGCTGCTGCCCGGTGCCATACTCCTTCCCGAGCAAGGGGCCGCCCTTACAAGACACCGTTTCTGCTGCCAAGCTAGCACCTTCTGTTGCTGCTGCGGGAGGTCCTGCGCGGCATCAAAGAAAGGGTTGCCAGGAGCCACCGTCTGCAGCTGCTGCTGCTGCTGCTGATGATGATGATGCAACATTTTCCACGTGGACGAAATTGTTTGGTCCCCATCCAAAGTGCGACCGAGCACGGAGCAACCGGGGGCACAGCAGAAGAATGGAAGGTGGGTATGGGGTTGCGCGGCAGAAAGGAGCATAAACGCGAACCCTTCCGGACCGCTAAAACTATTTCCAACAAATGGTGGCAGTTCACCGCGGTAGAAAACGGGCTCGACTTTTTTCCCTTGGCAGGAGACTCAAAACCATCGCGTAGCATCATCCCTCCTGCGTTTTCTTCCACTCCTGAACAAGCATCTTCATCTTGTGTGCCAGTGGGTTGCTCGCTATCCGACTTTTCTGTTCTCGTTGCCCCATTGGGTTTGCTGCAGCTTCAGCATCATCATCCTTGCGATTCTTTCAAAAATCTCTCCACGATCATCTCCCCGAAGAACTTTGTCATTTTCGGCGTCGACGGACGTATATTTTTGTATGACAAGCGTCAACCGCGATGAACACAGAAAGCACGCCAGTCTCTTGCGCGAGTGCGTATGAGTACTTAGGAGTATTTATTTACCATCAATCCGTTGATCGGCTGGTCAATGAAAAGACGCTTGGCTTACGCAGAGTACTTCTAGCGCGTGTGTTTGCCACGCTCTCATACACCGAAAAAGCAGAAAAAAAATGTACGAGGGTGGCTGTTGGATTCGGGCCTGTTTCAACGTTAAAAAGTTGCGCCCGAGTTGAGGACCCAATTTGGATGGACCTAATTGTTTTTTTGGCCAGAGGGCTTGCATCTTTTTAACGTAATTTTGCTATACCCAAATGTCAATCGAGGTGCAGCAACACCCAAATGCGGCGGGATCGCTGCCGTGAGGTGACGTGGTCACCACACAGGGAAAGCGATAGA
Source organism: Ectocarpus sp. CCAP 1310/34 (assembly GCA_902602495.3). Lineage (NCBI taxonomy): Eukaryota > Phaeophyceae > Ectocarpales > Ectocarpaceae > Ectocarpus > Ectocarpus sp. CCAP 1310/34. Next base: position 15,334 of record CACKRE030000896.1, read on the forward strand.
CGACGTGCACCACAGGAGCTGTAAAAATGTATCAGCACACACACGAAGCTAAGCACCAGCAGGCGGTGCCATTGGTCCAAGCCTTATCCTCAGGTTTGCTTCACAAATTTTTGTTTGGACTGTCCCGCTGCACACAACCGGTCGTTCGCTTTTGACATCGCACATATTGGGAAGCAACCTCCACAGCAACCCAACCAGCGCGAAAAAATGACACGCTCACAGTACACTTGCCGGCAGCGGGCAGTGGGCGATGCGTGTGAGTGCCGAACGGCCTGTGGCCACATGCGGTCCAGTCAGGAGTAGCGCCAACACGAAATCAGCTCATCATGGGCGGTGCAAAAAGGGCGCAGACCAACCCGGGTACTTCGATGCAGCAAAAAATAATCCAATTTGCAATTATTATTGCTCCACCCAATAGCCAAGTCCCGCTTTTCTGGGCAGCAAAAGCCTCATCGTGTTTTTCTCCTGTTGACCAATCAGCGTCTTCGGCCCCCGGTACCCCCCCCAAACTTAGTTTTTGCGGGGCCTCTATTTAGGTGACAAAAACAAGCGCCAAAGCAGGGCGTTCCGCAGGGTGCGGAAACGTGAACGTAACCAGAACGTGCGGGCATAGACGGTGCTGCCGATCGCAATACCCATACCTACGCAAGACTAGGTGAGCTTTCATCCCGCATCCCTCCCATGTCGACATGTTGAAATCATGCCTCTTGCAACTGCGAGACCTGTACATCAGTGAAGTCAAGTGCCAAGTGCCGCACGTGTTGGTGGACATTCCCGACGCAGTCGCGGACGGATGCGACATCCAACAACAGACGAGTTCGGTGATTCTTGGCGCGGCGACGGATTGTACGACGACACTTCGAAAGTGCAATTTCGATTTGAAGAATGCACCAAAGAATGTGGAACTTCCAACAACCCAAAGAAAAGAGAGGAGGGAGGAAGAGAACAAAAGGGGTTGTGTGTTTTCCTTTCCAACACAACATGCACGGAATTTTATTATTGGCTGTAATGTCCTTCGAAGTACAGCAGTACAATACCATACATTGTACGAAGAGTGTGCATACGAAAATGAAAATACATTGCACATGACGCTTGACGAGCCGGTGATCTCACCTGAAACGGCTGCTGAACGGGGGCGATCTGGAGCTGCTGTTGATGTGGCGGATACTGCGACTGCATCGGTTGTAGCCCACCATCAGCAGCAGCATCGCCATTCCGAGCCGCTCCCCCTTGGCCAAGCCAGCTCTGCTGCTGCTGATGATGATGTTGCTGCTGCGGGTACTGCTGTAACGATCCGGCAAATGGATGTCCAGGCCACTGCTGCTGGTGCGGTTGCTGTGTATATTGTTGCTGCAGTATTCCGGCACCACTCCCGGTGCCGACAGCAGTGGACACACCGCCCAGCAGGTCATCGAACGGGTTCGATGCCGTCACCGAAGTGCCTCCGCTGCCGCCAGCCTGCTGCTGCTGCTGCTGCTGGAACGGAACGATAGCGCCCTGGTACGTCGGGTGCTGCTGTTGATGGGCTGCGTGATGATGATGATGCAGGTGCAGGGGATGGCTTTCCAGAGGCTGCTGCTGGCCGTACGGCACCATAGCGCCCGGGCCTGCGCCGCCTCCTACACCAAACAAGTCTTCCACTACTCCAGCTCCTGAGTTAGTGCTCGCCGGTGCCTCGATCAAGCCACCGGCCACACCGCGGGAAGCAGCGCCACCGCCAGCAGCAGCGCCACCTGCTGCGTGAAACGCTTCAGTGTTGAACGCCTGGTTCTCGAACGGGTTTTGCGTCGCCGGCGTCGGAAAGCCGCTGTTGTTGTTGCTGGTCCTCGCCCCGGGCAGATCAGCTCCACCCCCGCCGTGCGGCGGCGGCATGAAGCTCGTGTTGCTGGCTCCGCCAGGCCCTGCCGGCGGTGCTAGATAATCCTGCTGCTGCTGAGGACGAAGAAGGGGAGCAGGGTCTCGGGGGGCGTTGAATTGCTTCTGCTGCTGCTGCCGTTGCGGTTGCTGCTGCTGCTGTGGTTGCTGCGTCGGCATCTGAAAAGGGAACTCGCCAAATGGGTCCACCGTGCCAGCTCCGCCTTGGCTTCCGTCCCATCCCTGGAATGGATCTTCCGCCATGCCGCCGCGCCGGCCTCTATATGCGTCCTTCGTAACCTACAATGTCTCGGCAGGCGCACAAACCGTGGCTCTTGTTTTTAGAAGGCCTCCTTGATTGCGAAAAACGCCTCTTCATATTTTATCGATTTGAAAATATCTCAACCCCGCCCCCGGGACAACCGGCCGCCGCCGGATGCATGATGGCGCACTCCCGCTTGGCACACCAACACGTACGAGCGATGATGATGTCGTTGGTTGCTCCGCTCAGGACTGCCACGAGAACAGTGCAGCGTGTACACGGCAGCCTACCGATGAGACAACGAAGTTACGCTCCGTTGGGAAGCGCGTTGCTGCGCCGGCGCTGGGGCGACGGCGAAGCTGCTGCTGCTGTCGTCGGTGCCAACAACACTAACGTCAACAACATCACGACAGCCGCCTGCTGCGCGCAACAAAGCCGTCAACAACAACGACGACGACAACAACAACAACAGCGGCAACAACCACAACCACACCGATGGAAGCTCGGCCAAGCACACTCCTTCTCTGGCTTGCCGCGAGAGCAACACCCGAGGGCGTGCGACAACGCCAGTAGTTGCGGTATCGGTGGTGCTGCTGATGGGTGCGGCGCAATCAGGCCGCTCAGCTCGAGAACAAACAAGGGCAGGAACAAGCGAGCGGCCAGCGCTGCTCCTCCTCTTCCCGCCGCGGCGGCGCCGAGCAACGGCAGCAGCACCGAGACGACGGAGACGGTCATCACCATGGACGGAGTCTCTAAGCAGCTGCCGGGGGGCAGGCAGCTCTTTGCCGACGCGAGCCTGACCTTCATGAGGGGCGCCAAGATCGGCGTGCTCGGCGTGAACGGCAGCGGGAAGAGCACCGTGCTCAAGATCATCGCCGGAGAAGGTCAGCGTCATGTCGTCAGCAGCAGGCGCTGAAAAAAATAGTGCCTGCTGCAGAAATGTGCGCTCTGCAAACATCTCTACCGCGGTAGTTACTTTGGTTTCGGTTGATTTTCTTGCGTCGTCAACGCTGCAAGTACTGCGGGTGGTGTACAGCAGCAGTAGTGTGCACAGCATTTCCGCCACCTGCTGCTTCGCAGACTTACAGCAGCACCTCGTTCTTCTTGGCTATGTGTGAGCCTTCGCCTTGATTGTTGTTGTGCCGAAAAACGAGGTGTTCGAAAGAGGGGGGGCAAGGCAGTGGTGTGAAAACGCGGAAGGAAAAGACCAAGGTGTGGAACGGAGAGAATCGTGCAGCAGTGTGCTTTCTCCCTCTCCTGCAACCCGGGAGCTGTGTACACTGCTTTTCACTCGGCGTCTGGTTTGTATATACTGGTGTACTGCCGTGACGTGTGAGTGTTTCGGTCTAAACCCCTGAAGCTTTGTATGCTGATCGCTCGTCGTCTGGTATATATTGCTTGTAGTTGTGACATGTGCGTGTTTTGTGTTTGAAACGGGCAGACAAGGAGTTCGACGGCGACATGTGGACGCGAGACGGTCTCCGTGTCAAGTACCTTCCCCAAGAACCCGACCTCGATTCCTCCCTGAACGTCATGGACAACATACGCCGTGGCATCGCCGAGCAGGTGTGCACCTTGCTGGTGTAGGAGCATAACGCAGTATGGGACAACGTTGCAGACTACCATCGTATTCACTACGGCAGTGCTTCGAAGGCACGCATGCATATTACTTGCGCAGCGTGATGGGCGTAGATAAGCGCACCACCAAGCTTCTTCGGGACCACGACACAAAATATCGTGGAATTCTTCGTTGTTTTTAACTCTCGTGGTACCACCCTAGTAGATTCTGGGATTGTGGTGACGATTCTAGTATTAATAATGATTCCAACGATGTACGTGCGTGGTGACCACCAAAGAGAAGATATCACGGCTGTACATCATCGCGCGACCGTTTCGGTCCTGTTCTCTCCACCCCCCCCGATACCCTGTGGGAACAATGTTCCTTCTCTCAAGGCCGCGTGGTCAATGGTCTAAAAGCTAAGGCACGCAAAACATCAGAGTACCCCCCCTCCCCCCCGATCGATGTCTGGGGCTCCTGTGCTTCTGGCCTCACCTCCCTGTGTCATAAACTGGAATAATTAGGAGGACTTGGTGGCGAGGTTCGAGGAGACTGGTATTGCTATGGGCGACCCCGACGCCGACCTAGACGCCTTGTTGGAGGAGCAGGCGGCGCTGCAGGCCAAGATAGAGGATGCCGACGCTTGGAACCTCCAGGTGGGGCTACCTACCAAGTACACAGACGAGGAAGCAAGCGTAGCAGAAGACTTTTTCGCATGTGTAGACAACGGAGATGGTTGGACCCGTGCACCTACCTCACATGTAGTGGGGGGAAGGAAGAGCACTCACGCATGTTGTTCGTGCGGTTTTGTTCTTTCGGCGTGAGACTGGGCTGGAACCGAACGGTGCACACTTACCATGATAGCAGCTATTTGCGAGATTGTGGCAGGTCTTCGCTTTCCCGGCGCATACACACATGTGCAGGTTTTAGCCCGGCCCAGCCCAACCCACCCGAGCTATCCTCAGATTCAACTCTAAACCTAACGTACCCTCAAAGTGCCCACCCTCAACAACAACGTTTTCCTTCTCGCTGTTCTTCTGAACCAACACAACATTTGTTGTAGCACCGAGTGGACATCGCGATGAGGAAGCTGAGAGTGCCCCCCGGAGACTCCCCGGTGGACCAGCTGTCCGGGGGGGAGAAGAGGCGCGTGGCCCTCTGCAGGCTGCTGCTGGAGCAGCCGGACGTCATCCTGCTGGACGAGCCGACGAACCACCTCGACGCCGAGTGAGTGAGAGCGCGTGTGGTAGGGCGGACAAGAGGGGCTCTCACGCGTAAGCAGGAGTTTTGGTGAACTGCCCCAAACTGGGGTAGGGGCCAATCCGGGGGGGGGGGGCTGTTTGTACTCATAGTCGTGCATGCCGTAGTCGTTAGACCATTGACCTCGCATCCCTACAAAGCCGGGACGGAGCACGCCGGGTTCTCACCGGACCAGGCTCTCACATCACCAAGCGCGAAGCGCCGTAAGAAATTCGGTGAGTCGCATGAAGGGTGCGCCGCATCCTGCTAAGGGTGTTCGGCATCTTGTGCTTACTTCCTTGCGTACGGATGACAGCTGCGTATGAATTACTTTATTTTCTGGTGCTTTCACTTCCAGTAACAGTTATAAGCGCTGTGTAACTGCCTCGAGGGTGCTTGATCAATTTAACACAACGTGGTGCGATCATCCCCCT
>CACKRE030000897.1:0-15189 GCA_902602495.3 Ectocarpus sp. CCAP 1310/34
ATAGCGCCAGGAGGGCGCTGTCGGCTGTGTATAACCAGTGTACCCGATTATGGCCGGATACGGACCGGGTGTACCCGATTTTGGCCACTCCTCAAAATTAAATGGCATAATTATTTAATTCGATTTCCGCACAGGGTCCGACGTTACCGCACAGGGGTGTGATGACTCGCAACCTACAGAAGGGTAGTAGTGGAGTGCGAGCGATTTCGGGGCAATTTCACCCGTGCAATTATGTCAGTGCTGGCCATGGTAACTTTCACCCCTGCAACCATGCCAGTGCTGGCCATGGAAACTTTCACCTCTGCAACCATGCCATTGCTGGCCAATGGCAACTTTCACCCCTGCAACCATGCCAGTGCTGGCATGTAGCTCTGCTGTGTGGGTAGGTAGGTCATCGTCGCATAGTGTGAAGGAAATGAAACACATTGGTATTTTCGTGGGATCGGGAGACTTGAGCATTGTCCGTTCAACCAAAACACCAGAATAAAAAGAGCAGCCATCAGCCAAAACAACAGCAGTAAGTACCATGGAACGGCACCATGGACCAGCAGCACTATTGTACCTTTGTTCTCCTGAGTACTTCTTTCGCTACGAAATAAAACTCAACCCCGTCACTACCAGAAACACCGAACAGCGCCAACCTCCGTACTGCTGGAATTCGCACACAAGCATGTTCGGGCAGCCAACCTACCACTACTGGTACAACACAAGAGAGCGCGAGCCAAAATGTTTACAGATCATCCCCTCCCGCAGCCCCAACCGATGGCCCATCCAACAGCTCTACATCGCTGTCGCCGTCTATGATCTCCACTTAATCGTCACTGTCCCCCTCGGGAGGTAGCAACTTCGCGGTGACCTCCTTCTCTGCAGTAGCGATCGGGTTGGCGCCAGATGCAGATGACACCTCGGGTAGCTGGAGCGGCGGGAGAGTCACGCCGGGGCGTTGTGCTCCCCACTCGGCGCGCTGCTGGACTAGAACCTCACGGTAGCCTTCACCAAAGTTGTGGGTGCACCACGCGTCGTCCTCGCTACCGTCGAGCGCAAGCGTGAGGCCGCACACCTTGAAGCACATCTTGACCGTTTCGGCGGTGATAGCTGCCCATGACTCCTTGCACCACGTCGACACGAGCCCACGCCCCGGCGGTTGAAGCTTGCCCGTCTTGGGGTCTGCGATCGCCGACGCCATGTACTGTGTGTAGCGCCTCCGCATCAGTCGCTTCATCTCTTTGTCCAGCATGCGATCCAGCGGCTGAAGAAGAGGAGTCAATCCGCCCGGGATGAGGATGACGGTGGTGTTTGTCCTCCTCCGGAGGTCCTCGATGAAGGATTCGCTCGGTGGCACCTGAAGTCGTCCAACACCAAGATGCTGTGCCGCTGCTTGATGACGCTCCCGTGGTTAGGCCGAAACCCCCAGCTTTCGGACAGCCACAGGGTGCACTCGCACGCGTCATACCAGCTTCTCTCCTGCACGCCGAAAGACATGCCGGACACAGGGTACCCGAAGTTGGTTTGGTTGGCAGGAAGGACCTCGGCCGCAATGGAGCCCTTGCGGGGCTGAGTGTTCTTTCCCCGCCTCGCCGTGCTAGGCGGGATGAATGGCTTGCCCTTGAAAATGATTCGCAGGGGAACCTTGCCACCGTCCGCCATAACAGCAAGACATAGCGTGAAACGTTCTTTCTCTTTTCCTGCGGGGAAGAGAAGGGGAGCAAGTGTACGGCGGGGAAAGGGGGAAGCTTGCGATGTTCAGCGACTCAAGCTTGAGACTGGTGTAGTACACTTCGACAGCACGAATCAAGGAACCACACGAGCACGCGAACGCAATACAAGTGCAAAAGCGATATACAGTAACATCCGCAGGCGGAAAGGTGGGGCACGAAAACAAACATATGTATATTGAAAAGGCTGTGCGATCCCGGCTGATACGAAATATGTTTACCAAAGAGGAAAAAGAAAACTAAAGACCCATCGACTGGTGCCAGCAGAGATGGGACGAACACACACACATAGGGCGGTCGATGCTAAAAAATATAGACAAACACAGGCATTGGTAAGGCACATACAGTAATTGGTTTGGGTATTTATCGGTGAAGTCTCACCTCCGGTGCTGATGCGAGCATCCTTCGCACCGCCCTTCTCCAGAGTTGTTTCCACCGGCATCTCCTGCTGGACTGGCGTTTGGTCCATGTTGCCGAGTTCTTCGAACACTTCCGTGGCAACCGACTCTAGCTGCGCGGGACTGAGGTCCTTCCCTTTGATGGGGCTCTCGCCAGATGCAGGTGGGTTGCGCCGAGCGTAGATCTCACCAGCGCGCTCCAAGAGGGCCGTACGAAGCTTCATCAACGTCGCGAACGCCAAACCCTCGTACCCCGTCGGTAGCTTTTGTCCCACGCTGGTGCGCCGGCGGATGCTCAAACCGTGCCGTTCGCGGAAACGATGGTACCAGTTCTTGAACTTGGTCCTGAAAGCCAATGTCTCCTCCGCCGACGCAGCGGCTGTCAACCCGCCGAGAGCGTCAGGCTTCAGCTCAAGCAGCTTGTTCATGACTTCCATGCTTCCGCAGCCGCGATGCTCCCTACGCTGCTCGTTGATGTAGTCCTCCAGGTCTTGTTCGACCTCGGCTGTCGGAGGTGCCACACCAGCGTGAATCGATTTCGCCTTCGATAGTTTAGGCTTCTCCTTCACCAGGTTCTTCATTGTTGCCTCCTCGCCGACCCAGGTGATGATGCGCCTGCGATCCACCGCGAGAACTTTCGCCGCTCCGGAATTTCCCACTGGTTGACCATCCTCGCAAAGGACTCGCGTGAATGCGACTGCTTTCAGTTTGAATCTCATGGGGTAGCTCCCTTTCTTGCCTCCGGTCCTCTCCTTGGCGAAGTCAGACTCGGGGTATTTGCGCTTTTTGTGGTGTGACGGTGTGGGGTCGTTTGCCGCAAGCATCTCGTCGATGGCCTCTCCTGCTGCCAACGGGTCCGCAAGGGCAGGTACCGCGTCCGCAGAGGAAGGACCGCCACCACTAGCCCCTGAGATCGCGGCACCACCCGTCCTTGATACCTCCGACATGATTGCCAAGCGATTGTGGGTCGCGTGTACTGCTGTTGTAGGCACAACTCGACGGCGGGCAATTACCCATGTTTTCCGCCCGCTGCATTTTGTATTTCGCCGCTTTTTGGTGTGTGTGTGTTGTGTTCTTTCTCCAAAACCTAGCATCCATCGGGCTAGCTACTGTGGTTGGCTGACGTGCGCGCGTGTGTGTACGTTGCGTGTGTAGCCTGCGACCGCAGCACAGCTGAGGTGTCCGCGCGTCTGCTTTCGTTCAAGTACCGCACATACTTGAGTTATCGCACAGGGGTGTGCGTTGAAATTCTTGATAATATCGCCTCCAGGGTTTACTCAGGACCGCACAGACTGGAGTCATCGCACAGCGGTGTGCGTCATGTATCAAACCCGATGATTCAATTCAATTTCCGCACAGGGTGTGGAGTCAGCGCACGGTCCGGAGTCATCGCACCCCTGTGCGATGAAAATTAAGTAGCGAATATGTTTAGAAAACGATCGCACGGGGGTGAGCTAGCCCGCAACCTTACGGTATGCACGCATGCCGGTCGCCCCGGTGATCTTGTGGGTAACCTCGCATCCTGCTAGGGGCCAGGTCATGGGTTCGAATCCCGGCAGAGTGAGGTTTTTTCTCACTAAATATATCCTGGTCTAGGATGAAAGCGACGCGTTGCAAAGCTCGTTATTAGTTAGTAGACCATAATCGACTTCGTAAGTCGCAAGGGAAGGGATTGCTGTACCCTTCTCGCGATAAAAATACCTCAGCCAGGAATCGCAGGAGGGGGTTCAGCCCCCCCCTCCTATGTGACCCCGGTTGGGTCGTCTAGCTAGTAGAAGTGGAGGATACGGGCCAGAGGGGCATACGACAGAATCCGATGATGGGAGAAAAAAAAAAAATCATGCGTGTCTGTTCCGTTTGTCGTTCATTTTTTGTTTTTGGGTTGCATTACGCGTGAATTTTCGATGGCGTCGCCGAAACTGCGCTCTCTCTTGAAGCGGCCGTCGTGTCGACCTCCTGGCGGGAAGCTTCAAAACCTCCGAGACACATCTTCAGCCCTTTCCACGCGCGGCTTCGTGCTGCCTCGGGCGCCCTCAGACACCGGCTTCTATCGAGAGGGCGATCTGATCTCGTAGGCCGTACTTGTGACGAGATGAGCACGGGACGTGTCTCTATCGATTCCCGCTGTCTTTTCGTCGGTTGTGCACGCTTGATTGAATGCATACACAGGGGCACACTTTCTCCTCGCCCCCCTTATCCGCCTCAGTAACAGCCCTCCCCCCTCCTTATTCGTGTTTTGTGCTATTGCGAAGACGTCGGGGTGATGTCGGCGGCAATTCTGGACATCGAGGAGGACATGGGCCTTTCCCCCCTACAGGCCGAGGTTTTGGTGGGATCGCTCAACGTCATCGCCGCGTTCGGTGGGCTCATTGCAGGTACAGCGAGAGGTGTATCGTAAGCGGGGGAGCCAGCGTTCCCTACACCCCCACCCCACCTGGGGGTAGAAGGAGGATCTGCTTCTGCTTCCAAGTATTGAATTACTTCACATTATTACGTACTAAAATTTGAGATTGATACAAGAGCGGGATACATGCTGGTGCGCTAAGGTTTGTGTGCGATCCTCTATTTTTGGATTTTGGGGGAGACCCGATAGCGTGCGTGCAGCTTGTAGCACCGTGGGGTGCGTACCGGAAAAGAATCGCTCGTGGTTTGCATCGGTCTCGTAACATACCACGTACTTTTTTTGGGGGGGGGGATCTTCACTTCAGTTCGGCGCTCACAGCACTTGTGCCGTTTACTCAAACCCGTGGTCACATGTGCATACCGAAAAAGGATCGCTCGTTGTCTGCATAGGTCAGGAGTAAGGGTGAGCGTGATTTTTTTTTTTCGAACAAGGGCTGCGTCCGAGAAAATGGGGTCACGTTCTCCCGTTGGTGGAGTGGGGAGGAGGGGGGCACGACAGAAAAGAGCACCACAAGAGAAACATCAGAGCAAACTGGTCCCTCAGAAGAAGTCCGCTGAACTCGTGACACGAGGAACTACGTGCGCGAACCCAGCGGTTTCATGCACTTGCCGCACCAGCAGCATCAGACAACGTGCTCGTGTTGCTCTGCTGCTCGCACACTACGACCTTGCTCTCTGTTTCGAAATCGGAAGTTTTGACCGTTCGCTTGGGCATCTCACCGCGTTTTACATAACACGGAACTCCCAGACACGACCTCATAGTATGCTCTGCGTAGCCGGCGTCGTATCGTTAATCCGTGTCTCTGTTCAGTCTCCTGTTTCCGTGCTCGAACATCCTCGTGATGGTACCTACATACATAGAACCTGCCCATCGTGTCATGCGCGGTCCCAGGTAGCAACCTCAAAGGACAGTTTCGTGTGCTGCTCTTCTGGTACAAACTCTATCAAAACCCCTACCTCCTGATTCCAATCTCGTCCCTCAGGGCACCATGCCACCACCTCCATCATTCGCGCCCCCACGCAAAAACACACGGCCGCAAAGCACGTGCGCACACACTCCGGCTAGACACAACTGCCCCCTTGCTATTTGGTCACGTCAGCCAGAGTGGTAGGTGCTTTTCGGCCAAAGTAAACACACGCAATACAACGCCAACCCTCTACCCTATCCTGAAGCCAACATTTTCCCTCCCCAACGATACATGCATAATACACGGTGAAAAAAACAGGCAAGGCCTCCGACGCCCTCGGCCGGAAGACGGCCATCGCGATAGCGTGCGGCATTTTCATCACGGGGGCCGGGGGCATGACGCTGTCGATGACGTACGCCCAGCTCCTGACGGGGCGGCTCCTGACGGGGCTAGGGGTGGGGTGCGGGTTCGTTGTGGCCCCCGTGTACATCACGGAGATCACGCCCCCGCACATCCGAGGGAAGCTGGTGGCGCTCACGGACATCATGATCAACATCGGGATCTTGCTCGGTGAGTGGTTTTTAATTGGTCGCACACATCAGCACGTACGTGAAGTTTGTCCGGTCCTGCTGCCCCTCTTTTGTGTGTTCGAGCGGCTGCTGGACACTGCTTTGTTTCTGTCGTCACTCCGCCTGGTTTCCTTCTTCCCGCTGAAGTGGTCCGAATAGTCGAGACATGTCTTTTTCAAGCAACGCGTTGAGTCTTGTCTGTTTCCAACGTTTGCCTGGGGCCCGACCGCTGTTACCAGGACAAAAAGTATGAAGTATTTGTTTAGCCTTAGGAATGCGGGTGTTTAAAAATTATGGGTTTTGGAAGAGGGGTGGAGAAATTGGGCGTACGACTGTAAGTGGGATGGAGTAACCAGGGTCCTATCAATCAAAACGGGGCTCGAGATGTACTTCCGAGTGTTAAATCTTTCTCGGGCCTACACAGCAGCAGCTGCTGCTTCTGCTGCTGTTGCTGCTGCTGAGTATTTTTTATGCCTACACAGTGCGTGAAATTGTGCCTCTACATGTATGAGTCCCCAAGTGCCAAGCCCTGCTGAGCGGAGATGGCTGAACGAGGCTGAGGATATTCCCTCGCTGCATTGCTGGGTATTTTCTTTCTCCTTCGTTGCAGCAACTGATTCCCCGCTCATGTCTCGTGCTACAATAGGGACCCCGGGGTCGCGCCGCCCAGTGGTCTTGACGTGTTCACTTTTTTTATTTGGGCCACATGTGGATATAGTCTTAAGATGTTTGTTGTTGCGGTTGTCCTCGTTCGTGTGGTGACCTTCCTTCGACAAGAACCTCGTTACATCTTCAACCCGCCGCACTCACGGACATGTCCCGTTGCTTTTATTGTCCCATTGTTTTTTTGGCTGGTGAAGGGTACATCACCGGGTTCGCGTGCCAGGAGCTGATCCCCCCCGTGTGGCTCAAGTGGAGAGTAATGCTCGGCCTCGGGATCTTGCCTCCAGCGGTCATCGTCATCAGCCTCACGTTCCTGCCGGAGTCGCCGAGGTGGCTGATCTCCAGGGGGCGTATCAGGGAGGGCTACCAGGTGATTGGGTCTTGTTTGTGTGATACGCAATGGGCAGGATTAAGAAAATATGCATCAAACCAAACAAATAAAGGCTACTCGTTAGAGACGTATAACCAGAGTCGAAGGATACGTGTTTGAAGGCATAGACAAAGGCGTACGTAAGACAGTAAACAAACCGAGTTTTGTTGGAACAATTCGGATTTCCATGCGGGGTGCCCGGGAAAGTGTTATTCCGCTTGGCCTTTTCTTTTGGCGGTATGCAAATCTCATTTTGTGTGTGCCCTCTCCTCTTGTCGAGAGAGGTCGTATGATACGTGGTACACCTAGCTTTCGTTCGCCCGCCTCCGTCTTACGTGAGCTGACCTCTTACCTTTTCTACTTTCGCTTTTTTTTATTCATGTGTGTGATTTTGGTATCACGTCAAACAGTGGGTATTCTCCTACGGTGCTTGCTGTTGCCAGTCGCTTTGCTTGCGCCTCGCATCCCTTGCCTTGCATTTGTTTCAACCATGAAGGACTGCAATGATGAGACCCACGACAAGGACGAAAAACAACAAACCCGCTACACCCACCACCGCCAACAATGGCCATCACCGCGAACACCAACACCAACACCAACTAAAACGACAGAGTAGAGTAAATCACCTCGCTACGTCGACCACCACCTCCTCCTCCTCCTCCAGCAGCAGCAGCAACACCAACCGACAGTAACGACAAACAGCCGACCATCACCACCTCCCCCTCCAACAACAACAACAATGACACCCATCACTACCAAATGCTATGTACCGACAATAACAGGTGCTCGGAAGGGTGATTGACGACCCCATCGAAGCCAAGGAAACCCTGAAGGTGCGTGCAGCGACATGATGTGTTTTGCTTGTGTCGTCTACATATTGCATGGACGTAACATCAGTCTTTGTACACCTTTGGGCATGTTTCGGTTTGCTGGAAACATCGGCCGTTTCTTTACTATTTTTCTTGTCGTCTTCACCTCAAATCAGCGCTCACAGCAGTAGCACCGTTTATTCCAACTCGTGGTCACACGGAAGGACCCCTCTCTACCCCCCCCCTCCTACGGTACGTTGCCTTCGATTTTTGATGCGAGAAGAGTTCAGCACTCTCTCCCCTCTGTGTACACACGAACTAGCGNCCAGGAATCGCAGGAGGGGGTTCAGCCCCCCCCTCCTATGTGACCCCGGTTGGGTCGTCTAGCTAGTAGAAGTGGAGGATACGGGCCAGAGGGGCATACGACAGAATCCGATGATGGGAGAAAAAAAAAAAATCATGCGTGTCTGTTCCGTTTGTCGTTCATTTTTTGTTTTTGGGTTGCATTACGCGTGAATTTTCGATGGCGTCGCCGAAACTGCGCTCTCTCTTGAAGCGGCCGTCGTGTCGACCTCCTGGCGGGAAGCTTCAAAACCTCCGAGACACATCTTCAGCCCTTTCCACGCGCGGCTTCGTGCTGCCTCGGGCGCCCTCAGACACCGGCTTCTATCGAGAGGGCGATCTGATCTCGTAGGCCGTACTTGTGACGAGATGAGCACGGGACGTGTCTCTATCGATTCCCGCTGTCTTTTCGTCGGTTGTGCACGCTTGATTGAATGCATACACAGGGGCACACTTTCTCCTCGCCCCCCTTATCCGCCTCAGTAACAGCCCTCCCCCCTCCTTATTCGTGTTTTGTGCTATTGCGAAGACGTCGGGGTGATGTCGGCGGCAATTCTGGACATCGAGGAGGACATGGGCCTTTCCCCCCTACAGGCCGAGGTTTTGGTGGGATCGCTCAACGTCATCGCCGCGTTCGGTGGGCTCATTGCAGGTACAGCGAGAGGTGTATCGTAAGCGGGGGAGCCAGCGTTCCCTACACCCCCACCCCACCTGGGGGTAGAAGGAGGATCTGCTTCTGCTTCCAAGTATTGAATTACTTCACATTATTACGTACTAAAATTTGAGATTGATACAAGAGCGGGATACATGCTGGTGCGCTAAGGTTTGTGTGCGATCCTCTATTTTTGGATTTTGGGGGAGACCCGATAGCGTGCGTGCAGCTTGTAGCACCGTGGGGTGCGTACCGGAAAAGAATCGCTCGTGGTTTGCATCGGTCTCGTAACATACCACGTACTTTTTTTGGGGGGGGGGATCTTCACTTCAGTTCGGCGCTCACAGCACTTGTGCCGTTTACTCAAACCCGTGGTCACATGTGCATACCGAAAAAGGATCGCTCGTTGTCTGCATAGGTCAGGAGTAAGGGTGAGCGTGATTTTTTTTTTTCGAACAAGGGCTGCGTCCGAGAAAATGGGGTCACGTTCTCCCGTTGGTGGAGTGGGGAGGAGGGGGGCACGACAGAAAAGAGCACCACAAGAGAAACATCAGAGCAAACTGGTCCCTCAGAAGAAGTCCGCTGAACTCGTGACACGAGGAACTACGTGCGCGAACCCAGCGGTTTCATGCACTTGCCGCACCAGCAGCATCAGACAACGTGCTCGTGTTGCTCTGCTGCTCGCACACTACGACCTTGCTCTCTGTTTCGAAATCGGAAGTTTTGACCGTTCGCTTGGGCATCTCACCGCGTTTTACATAACACGGAACTCCCAGACACGACCTCATAGTATGCTCTGCGTAGCCGGCGTCGTATCGTTAATCCGTGTCTCTGTTCAGTCTCCTGTTTCCGTGCTCGAACATCCTCGTGATGGTACCTACATACATAGAACCTGCCCATCGTGTCATGCGCGGTCCCAGGTAGCAACCTCAAAGGACAGTTTCGTGTGCTGCTCTTCTGGTACAAACTCTATCAAAACCCCTACCTCCTGATTCCAATCTCGTCCCTCAGGGCACCATGCCACCACCTCCATCATTCGCGCCCCCACGCAAAAACACACGGCCGCAAAGCACGTGCGCACACACTCCGGCTAGACACAACTGCCCCCTTGCTATTTGGTCACGTCAGCCAGAGTGGTAGGTGCTTTTCGGCCAAAGTAAACACACGCAATACAACGCCAACCCTCTACCCTATCCTGAAGCCAACATTTTCCCTCCCCAACGATACATGCATAATACACGGTGAAAAAAACAGGCAAGGCCTCCGACGCCCTCGGCCGGAAGACGGCCATCGCGATAGCGTGCGGCATTTTCATCACGGGGGCCGGGGGCATGACGCTGTCGATGACGTACGCCCAGCTCCTGACGGGGCGGCTCCTGACGGGGCTAGGGGTGGGGTGCGGGTTCGTTGTGGCCCCCGTGTACATCACGGAGATCACGCCCCCGCACATCCGAGGGAAGCTGGTGGCGCTCACGGACATCATGATCAACATCGGGATCTTGCTCGGTGAGTGGTTTTTAATTGGTCGCACACATCAGCACGTACGTGAAGTTTGTCCGGTCCTGCTGCCCCTCTTTTGTGTGTTCGAGCGGCTGCTGGACACTGCTTTGTTTCTGTCGTCACTCCGCCTGGTTTCCTTCTTCCCGCTGAAGTGGTCCGAATAGTCGAGACATGTCTTTTTCAAGCAACGCGTTGAGTCTTGTCTGTTTCCAACGTTTGCCTGGGGCCCGACCGCTGTTACCAGGACAAAAAGTATGAAGTATTTGTTTAGCCTTAGGAATGCGGGTGTTTAAAAATTATGGGTTTTGGAAGAGGGGTGGAGAAATTGGGCGTACGACTGTAAGTGGGATGGAGTAACCAGGGTCCTATCAATCAAAACGGGGCTCGAGATGTACTTCCGAGTGTTAAATCTTTCTCGGGCCTACACAGCAGCAGCTGCTGCTTCTGCTGCTGTTGCTGCTGCTGAGTATTTTTTATGCCTACACAGTGCGTGAAATTGTGCCTCTACATGTATGAGTCCCCAAGTGCCAAGCCCTGCTGAGCGGAGATGGCTGAACGAGGCTGAGGATATTCCCTCGCTGCATTGCTGGGTATTTTCTTTCTCCTTCGTTGCAGCAACTGATTCCCCGCTCATGTCTCGTGCTACAATAGGGACCCCGGGGTCGCGCCGCCCAGTGGTCTTGACGTGTTCACTTTTTTTATTTGGGCCACATGTGGATATAGTCTTAAGATGTTTGTTGTTGCGGTTGTCCTCGTTCGTGTGGTGACCTTCCTTCGACAAGAACCTCGTTACATCTTCAACCCGCCGCACTCACGGACATGTCCCGTTGCTTTTATTGTCCCATTGTTTTTTTGGCTGGTGAAGGGTACATCACCGGGTTCGCGTGCCAGGAGCTGATCCCCCCCGTGTGGCTCAAGTGGAGAGTAATGCTCGGCCTCGGGATCTTGCCTCCAGCGGTCATCGTCATCAGCCTCACGTTCCTGCCGGAGTCGCCGAGGTGGCTGATCTCCAGGGGGCGTATCAGGGAGGGCTACCAGGTGATTGGGTCTTGTTTGTGTGATACGCAATGGGCAGGATTAAGAAAATATGCATCAAACCAAACAAATAAAGGCTACTCGTTAGAGACGTATAACCAGAGTCGAAGGATACGTGTTTGAAGGCATAGACAAAGGCGTACGTAAGACAGTAAACAAACCGAGTTTTGTTGGAACAATTCGGATTTCCATGCGGGGTGCCCGGGAAAGTGTTATTCCGCTTGGCCTTTTCTTTTGGCGGTATGCAAATCTCATTTTGTGTGTGCCCTCTCCTCTTGTCGAGAGAGGTCGTATGATACGTGGTACACCTAGCTTTCGTTCGCCCGCCTCCGTCTTACGTGAGCTGACCTCTTACCTTTTCTACTTTCGCTTTTTTTTATTCATGTGTGTGATTTTGGTATCACGTCAAACAGTGGGTATTCTCCTACGGTGCTTGCTGTTGCCAGTCGCTTTGCTTGCGCCTCGCATCCCTTGCCTTGCATTTGTTTCAACCATGAAGGACTGCAATGATGAGACCCACGACAAGGACGAAAAACAACAAACCCGCTACACCCACCACCGCCAACAATGGCCATCACCGCGAACACCAACACCAACACCAACTAAAACGACAGAGTAGAGTAAATCACCTCGCTACGTCGACCACCACCTCCTCCTCCTCCTCCAGCAGCAGCAGCAACACCAACCGACAGTAACGACAAACAGCCGACCATCACCACCTCCCCCTCCAACAACAACAACAATGACACCCATCACTACCAAATGCTATGTACCGACAATAACAGGTGCTCGGAAGGGTGATTGACGACCCCATCGAAGCCAAGGAAACCCTGAAGGTGCGTGCAGCGACATGATGTGTTTTGCTTGTGTCGTCTACATATTGCATGGACGTAACATCAGTCTTTGTACACCTTTGGGCATGTTTCGGTTTGCTGGAAACATCGGCCGTTTCTTTACTATTTTTCTTGTCGTCTTCACCTCAAATCAGCGCTCACAGCAGTAGCACCGTTTATTCCAACTCGTGGTCACACGGAAGGACCCCTCTCTACCCCCCCCCTCCTACGGTACGTTGCCTTCGATTTTTGATGCGAGAAGAGTTCAGCACTCTCTCCCCTCTGTGTACACACGAACTAGCGCTATCCACTAGGCCAGGAGCGGAACGAGAGAAAAACTCACTTTACAAGAAAAGATCGTTACGCCGGGCTTCGAACCCCTGGCTTGACCTCTGAGAAGGGTTCGACGACATCAACTAGACCACCGGGGCGAACGGCTCTACGGGTATTATGCAGAAGACGATGATAGCAGAAGAGTTTGTCGTTTTTGTTTTGAGGTGCAGCAATGGGTCGGGCACAGACTGCACCATGAAAACGCGTCAACGTCGTAGTTTATTTGTACACGAATAGCTGTTGCTGTTTTGTTTGGGGGGGGAGGCTTGCGCTGTACAGCAGAGGTGCAATGTAATGCTTCATGTGTTTGTGTCGGCCGAGTAGTGGTGTTGCACCGTCCGTGCCCAACCGGGTCGTTTTTTGTGTGATCTCGCACCATCCATGATTAACAAGTCGGTTTCAGGGTGGTGTCTCGTAACAACACACGCTCGCCGGCGCCCTCTGTTGTTGGTCCTACAGGCCATCGTCAAGTCTGTGCAGTCCCACGGCAACGCCGCGAACGGGGGTGACAACAACGAAGAGCCCGGGTGGATGGAAGTCCTGTGGCCGAGGTACGATCCGACAAGCGCTGACTGTGTGTGGTGATGATGGTGCGGGATTTATGCACGTGGATTCGCGAGGGGTGTTGTACCGCAACAGTCCCGTCCGAAATAGTGCTGGGTCCCTCTATTGAGCGCGGTCAATTTTTCGTGGCACGGGTGTTAGGCGGCTATCGACGGTGGAAGCTGTATATTCCCCCATTTGAGTAGCGCGGGGCTCCGGTAAAGGTGCGATTATATTGGTAGCGCTACACTTTAAAGCTTATGGTAAGGCCTCTACGGACTGTGCGTTCATCGTGTAAAAAAAAAAAAAAATGGGTCTTGAGGTGCACGCACGTGTATGCTTGGATGGAGAAGAACGGCCAAGGAACACGTCGTGTGCAATTAATTCCATGTCTTGTTTTCTCTCGACAACACAGAGCTGATCTCAATTTTTCCCTCTCTCGCTCTCTTTCGACGTGTGCGTACCATGGCGATAACACGCGTCGCCCAACACGATCCGTTCTCCGCACCGCCGCGGCTGTTGACGCCAGCGATAAGGTTGTCAGGGCAGCGTTGTTCGTGGGGCTGGGGCTAGGGTTTTGGCAGCAGGCCAGCGGCTCGGAGGCGGCGGTGTACTACTCTCCCCACGTGCTGGAGGTGAGCGAAGTCTACGGGAGACAAGGGTGACAAAGGGAGGATGGCGAGCCACAGATACGATGGTTGTAGAACGGTCTGCCTTCCGGTAAACTCTTGGGCGTTGGTTTGTCGCTCTTCTTGGGTACGGTTTTGTGTATTGTAGGGGACCCTGTGTTTCGAGATTTTACAGCGGTGATGGGGTTAAGACCGCACCACCCTTGGTATGCCAACAGGAAGGGATGAACGGATGGTGGTGGTCCTCAATGGTACCCACTGAAGTGTGCAAAGAACGTCTTGCTTGTATTTGTTTTGGCCAGCGTTTTAGGGCGGTGCAGGTTGGTCTCGTCAAGTATCCGTAGAGAGGCCGGATCAAGCGAGACAGGATGATGAGCTGCTGATGACGGCGTGGGAAGATCCTTTCGAGGAATGGCGACCGATCGCTGCTGATGAACAAGCATGAACCGTGGACTTCTACTTGGCCTTATTTTTTCATCTCCTAGAGGACGGGAGTCGAAGTCTTTCGTGTTCCTTGCTCCTTCGAGGCTGCAGATGCACGTGGGTCTGAGAAGACAGGCAATTTTACCCGCACACGAGCAACACCTTGAGCCGAATGGTGCGCGTGTGTGTCTTGGTGTTGCGCTGAAATCAGGCGGCGGGCATGACGTCACGAGGGCTGCTGCTGGCGGGGACCTGCATGGTGGGAGTGTTCAAGCTGCTGGGAGAAGTCTTGGCGGCGGTGCTGATCGAGAGGTGAGGGGGCGGTGGTGGTGCTCTTACTGTGCACGGTGACCGGATTGTGCGAGAAAGAAAGTCGGAGGCTAAATTAGCTGTGTGGCGTGTCCCTGTCGTTGACGTTGTCGTTGTCATCGTCATCGTCGTTGTTGTGGAAATAGTTGTAGTTTCTTCCTTCCACACCAAAGCATGCTTTTCCTTCTATCCTAGACCTCCAAAGCACAAGAGCACAAAGTAGAAATGGAGGAACAAGATTTTTCGTGCATCGGAAAGATGGGTATAAGCGGGAAACAATATTGCAAGAAACACGTGCAAATACGCTTCGGATTAACTCAATACCCAAACCAGTGGAAGCAAGGGAAAACGGTGCAATCTCGAGGGGACGAGTGATATTACTCCCTAAATCCACCTGCAAATCACTGCGCTTCTTCGCGATTGGCGAGTCAACATGATACACGTCCTACATAACGAACGTCCTCGACTTTTGTTCCGCTTCTTTTTCTTTTTTCGGCGTTTCCTTCCTCCCTTGAAAAAAAAAACAGAGTCGGTCGACGGCCCTTGTTCTTGTTGAGCTCGATCACGAGCACGTTGACTCTCCTCCTCATCGCCCAGTCCTTCTTCATGGAATGGAGCGCGGTACCCACCCTTGTGGTGCTGTGCGCCTTCATGTTCTGCTTCAGCATCGGCTTGGGACCGCTCACCTTTGTCGTGGCGGCGGAGGTGAGGCAGTCACGGAACCCCCTCGGGGGGGGGGGGGGGGGGGGGGGGGG
>CACKRE030000898.1:8727-23421 GCA_902602495.3 Ectocarpus sp. CCAP 1310/34
GGTCGACTCCTAAAGTGGGCCGGATAAAACTCACCATGAAGGTGTATGGTCGCTGACTCTCGAGCTTGGACCTCTCCCTCAGGTTGTACAGGATACCGGCCTCGTGAATATGGTGTAGGGACGTCATGTCCGACACCACTTTGGGATTGGCCGTGTGTGCCTCCCCAAAGCCCTGGGGAGCGGTTACAACAACGTACCGGGGTACGAAACAGCTATAGGTGCAAGGCATGCGCCAACAGCAATGCTTGAGCGTTCAGCACTGGAAACCCATACATTGAGGCGGTTCCTCGCAGAGGAGGGCAGGCTCCAAGCACGTTGCGCCCCTCATGAGAGCCTGATGGTGTTTTCACTAGGAGTGGGAACAGCAGTGCTCCGTCCCTTAGAGACATGCACCGTGAACGGCAACACACGACCACGGCAAGCAACATCATTGCACACCTTGTCAGCTTCTTTACTAGTTGTACTTGTAAACTGTTTGGCCGATCAACAACTGGCTCAGGATTTCGATTTACTACCGCGAGAGACTGAGAGATGGGACCCTCCCCCTACATGTAGACCAGATTCATACATACGTCGATTGGTTTACAAACAAGATTATGCCCAATTCCAAACATGTTTGTTTTGGAAACATTTCGTCGAGGGCTTTCCGTAGAACTATCGAGTCTTTTCCGCACCCCCTTGGTTGAGGAGCAATGGAGCTTTGAAAGCCGGTCTACGGGGGGTGCCACCTCTCCGCCTCTGTCATACCCTTTTTTTTCTCTTTTGAGGGTACTTGATTCCGATCAACAATAATTATGGGCATCATTGGGCTTTTGGCTCAGAATTTCCTCAACGGAGTTGATTATTACCGGCTCTTTGGGTGACAAGATTGCCGTAGTTGATAATCAACTACCCGTTAGTGGAGCCCTTACCTTTCCTGAAGCGAATGATAATAGTGGTAGTCATCCGTAGTTGTACAGGATGTAAATCACCACAGGGATGAGTACCTCCTCTCCCCCCAGCATGGATCTGTCCGCCGCCGTGGTTCATGTTCTATTCTGATTCGGGAAGTTTGGACACTGGGCACGCGACAAAATAAAGTAAAAAATACTGCGCTTGTGGGCACCACATGTCAGTATATAAGGCTTGGGGCACCTTAGCTCGTGTCGGGCAAACACCCTTTTTACAAGTGGCGTCAGCGGCAAGATGTCATCCCTGCTATGTCAACGTCCCGGGTTAGAATCCGGGCACGTGAAAATGGGTTTTTTGTCCGCCGCCAGCCGGTCGGGTTCCGGTTACCGTACATGCTACGGGTGGTGCGTCGTGGTACCCGCGTATTTGTCTACGATGCTGAGCTGTCCGCTCGCTCGTATCCGGGGGGGTATGTGGGCACCACATGTCAGTATATAAGACTTGGGGCACCTTATCTCGTGTCGAGCAAACACCCTTTTTACACGCTCATATAAAAAAATAGCCATCTATCTAATCACACCCTGGACAACGTTATATTAAATGCATATTGCTCCAATCAATACATACTAAAAATTGGAATCGATATGTATTGATGGGTTCAATACAACGGGAGAATATCTTCCACTACATATTGCTACCAAGATATATGTATACAATTTATATCAATTGATATCGTTTGGTTCAATATATTGGGAGAAATTCGATCAACATATATTAGTTCAAGCGATGTGTTAGTGGACATGGTATCAATTGATATCGCATGGCTCAATGCAGACGCAAGGTATCGATCGATATGCGTGCCAGGCAATCGATGCGTCCGTTCGTTTGTTTTGGTTCGTCCCCCATGGCGTTAACAGTAACTCTGCTCATGCATAAAATTGATTTCGCGCGGAGTGCGAAAAAGTTTTGGGGGCATGTTTTCTTTCGCGTTGAAAATAGTTACAGCGTACGATATGTATCAACATAGTGTTCGAACGATAGATAGATATTGATCGCTACGATCATCAACGTTTTGTTGCTCCAAGATGTATCAATCGAATCCGGCAAAAACAGATCGTACCTTGCAATATCCATCGACGAACAACTGAAAGCGTGCTGGTCGAAGCGATACATATCGAAGACTTGTAGTTTATCCTATCGAGGGAGCAAAAATGTGTTCGGTCTTTTGTTTCAATCTATCGTTGCTCACAAGATATGTCGATGCACCCGGAACCATCATATTGATTACTGTAATACGTATCGACTATCGAAATTTCAACAATATTGTTCGACCAATATTCGATTAGCCTAAGTATTGTCCAGGGTGTAAGGGCCACACCCTCGGCCCACATACATGGGCCACCATTCCTCGTGCTCTACACGTTTTTCAATTGACAAGACGAATGGTCAGGGCAATCAATGGGGGAAATGGTACAGCCCCGCACATGGCCACCACCACTCTAAATGCAATATATTATGCATCCCATGGTAATCCTATATAATAATGGCACTATACTAAAATCAGTACACTTTGGGGGAGCGACAGTGGGTACGTACCGGGTCAAACCCACAGATACATACCAGATACAATACGTTGAGATACGGGAGAGCAGTACACAACAACTAGTCGTTTGTATCGATATACGTTGCAAAGAGCAACGCATCATTGAACATCTCATCGATACCACAAATCGTGAGAACCAAACGTTTTTCCGTCAATGTATTGCATCATATTACCCTTGCAGCACTTTCCAACGTGTGGAGCAATACCGATTGGTTGTTGCAACATGTTTTGAAAAAAACTGTACCGCCAACAATTTGTCCCATTTTTTTCCAGCGCCCGGGTACACTTTTTCTCTGCACACAGGTGGTCGTTCGGACATCCGAAAGTACCGGCAAACGCCCTGTTTCCAGGCGCATCTCTCTACGGAGAGAATTTCCGATTTTTATTATTCCTTGACTTTTTATCTTCGAAAAACGGTGAAATTTTGTATCGTTTCCGCTGGGTCGTGTTTTTAGCCGATATCAAATATCTTGAAGGATTTCAGCGTAACTCGGAATTCCCGACATGTTTTTTTTTTTTTGAAAATACTAATTTTTGACGGAGATATCGACGAAAAACTGGATTTTGGAGGCTAAGTTGTATCGTTTCTAACTACAAAACTGACCGTACGATTCTAAAATAAACAGCGGCAATCGATTCCTCTGGTCAATCCCCAGATCGGTTATTTTCTATTTTTCCAAGAAAAACGAAATTTCACGAGATATCGCCATTGTTGTTGGCCCGTCATGGGAGAAATAAACGCCAGCAGCCGCTGTGCACACACCGCCACAAACACCCCCACGCGGACACACACAGGCCCATGCCACGAGCGAAGAAGAGGAAGCTCGGCCGTGGGTCGGATGGGCGGATAGTTTCGAAGGCCCCGGTACAGCAACATGATCCTCCGGCGTCTGCCGCCGATGTGCTTTCCGTTCGGGACGCACCCGACGACAGCAACCGTAACGCTTGTGTAGAAAGCGCTTCTTCTGTGGATGAAGATGAGGAAGGGGCTGCGGCAAACGGCGAAGACTGGTGCGATTAGGAACCCAGCAGGACACACAGCAATGGTGGGGGTCAGTCGATACTGAGGTTCGAAGGGCGTGCTGTGGTATCCGCAGCTCGCTCGGCAGCAAACGCGGCGAGAAAAACAAAACCCGCCGTGTTTTCTCTCTCACGAAGCCAGCAATCCCGCCGCCGAAAAGCAGCTTTGGGGCGCCAAGTCGTGGGCTTGGCCAACACTATGGGGATGTTTCTGGAGCGTGCGCGACGGCAGCAGATTATTGTTGTTCGTTGTTTTTCTGGCCCTTCCGTGGAGTTGGCTGTATCTGGCCAGTATTTTTCTGACCCTTNCCAGCGGAGCGGCGGGTCAGCAGGTCAGCATTCGAGCCCCGTAGGGACGCGACTGCTCGTTCTTCGACACGCTAGCAGTTTTGGAGCCCCCCCGGCTAGCTCCTCCACACAGCAGTATTCGGGGACACGTAGTCAACACTATAACTACACACAGCACACGTCACCCCTCGTGCGTGTGTGTAGCGTGCAAGGGTCCACCGGCAGTATGCACGAGCTGTGTGGTAGTGCAGCAGAGATCCGTTCCAAATATACCCCGTTGTGCAATGGCCCTTCTCAACAAGCGCTGTGATTGGATGGCCCCAACAGGTCGCCGCGCCGCCTCGGTGCGTTGTCACGCTATTTGTTCAAAGACACTGCGAAAAAATATCTCAGGCCAATTGTTATGGGGAATTCCAATTTGGAAATTTGCGAGCTTGGAAAAAGCGGATTCCAGCGGGGAATTCCAATTGGGAATTCCGGCAGCATCCTAAGTTTCACAGGCAGGAACCGCAGGAGGGGGTCCAAACCCCTCCTCCTATGTGACCCCGGTTGGGTCCTCTGGCTGGTAGAAGTGGAAGATAGGGCCAGAGGGGCAGACGACAGAGTCGAATGATGGGAGACAAACAAAACAATAGACAGATGAGACGCAATCACTTGACCACGCTCCACCTGAGTCGGTTTGGTTCGATAGGTCGGGGAGAATCAGAACATAGACACAGCGGACACGATTTCCGTAGTGCCGCAGTGATCACATGGCGATTTCTCTTTGCTCATTTTGCTGTGTGTGGAAAAAAACGTGTAGCTGAGCGGCCTCCGCGACCGTTTTCGATAGAGTCACGTCCGCGGCCAACGGAATTCTATACCAACGTAACAGGTTCACACAGCACCCCGTGTATTGTTCGGGTAGGCTAGTCTACGTAGTCTAGACTATGGCACGAGGCCTGGGCGTCAAGACCACGAGCGAAGAAAAATTATACAATAATAGTACACTCCGAAAGCGAAGCGAAGAAAATTATACCATAACAGTACTTCCTCAGAGATTGTTACTGAAAAGACTCCACCACATCCCGTTCGACTGCTGTGGGTACATCTCGAATGGGTAGTCTTTCTGTGCGTGTATTTATTTCTCCTTAATATATTGTTGGCTATCCGCATTGGGCGAAACGCACAGACACGTGACGGTCGATTTTTTTTTAGATCGATATTTGCTCCACAGCTAACAGGGTGCCAAGCCCAACGGCAAGCGCAAGGAAAGCTCCCGACGAGGTCGTTGCACGACCACCCTCTTGGGCACTATCGACGGCCTCTTCTCGGTTGGTCTTTGGATCGTTGGGGGTAAAAATCGGCGCACGCATGTATGTGCGTTCACAACGCAAATCTGCGCAAATCTGCACCAAGCACGACAGCAGCGGGGTCCACTGGAAATAAATATAAGAAGCGCAGCTTTCAGACAGATATGGACACGCTCGAGACAGATACGGACACGAAATGTTCAGTGAAAGGGCAGACGGGCAGTCAGGGGAGCGCACGCACACAGGTTTTTCACAACTCTCCTCCCAAACTCCTCCTCACACCATCGATCGGCGCGCGCCACACGCACCATCACGCATTTCGAGTGAGAGGGAGGTAGGCTGTTCTCTGCACGTTGCTGTTGCGTATCCAAGGCGGCGCAGTAGTACCTGTCGGTATATAGCCAAGAGATTCAGGGCTATTTGGCAGCGTGTCCAAATCGTGTCTACGTGTGTTGACATCTCAGAGGGCGTGTCGTTCTTTATGAGAGCTTGATTTTCGATTTTCGAGCACGCTCGTGCTGACGCTCGCGATCTACCGCGTCGCGCACTACGTTGCCTGCCGGAGAGGAGTAGAGGTGCGTGCTCGGGTGTTGGTGGGTGAAGGGCTGGCTTTCAGACCGTGTATTTGGGTTACGCTGTCTGTCGCGTGGTCTGTCACGAGTCATGCACACCTACCTCTCTTGCCACTGCAGCCAGGCTCTAGCTGCCTCGTCTCCTCGTAGCACGTACCACGTCGTCCTCACGGGACTTGCGTCTCCGTGAGTTGGATTTGATTTTGCTGTTACTCCTTCTGTCATCAGCCACCCATTCCGCTACTCACGATCACACCCTTCACTCTCTTGTCTCTCTCTCTGTTTCTCTCTCGCTCGCTGCTGCTGCTGGTGCGTGCACCCCAACCACCCACGACGGGCAGTTCACCACTTGACTTCTGTCGAACGCCAGTGGCAAATTGGAGGGGCGGAAATTTTCAGAAGGCACCAAGGTGTGAAACAGCGATGGCATCATGATGTTCAGAATAACGGCCGACCCGTGAGTGGGACAATCACGCGAGAGCCGCACCAGAATCGCTCGCAACGAAAGCTGCCTAGGTCTTGTCTTGGGTTGGTTGGGATCCAGGACGCATAATCTTAGTAGATAGGCGGCAGAGGCGGAGGAAAGCGACAAACAATAAATAAATGTATCCTGCGCCATGTTTCCTGTGGATAAAATATGACTGTATCCGCCTTATACAGATGCTTTTGTTATTAGCTCCAACTGGCATTACTGATACTGAGTGTTAGGCTTACACAAACTCAAAATACGCCAAGTCTCAATCCACTTAGTGAAAAGACTTCACCACATCCCTTTCGACTGAGGTTATATCTCGAACGGGTAGACTTTATGTGAGGGTATGTGTACTTTCAAAAATGTGTGTACCCAGCATCGACTTTCAGGGTACGCCGATCGGCCCTGCCTTCGCGTCGAAAAGGGGGGAAAGACCAGCCTCCAGTTAGCGTGTGCGCGCTGTGTTGGTGATGCCCCTTGCACAACACCATGTCGCCTTAACTAAGATTGAGCCCCTCGTTCTCTCACTGTCGCGCGGGTAGGGGGTAGGATTGCTGTTTACTCGTTGCATTGCTGAACCGACGGCGTTGCTTCGTTTTCGAAAAATTTGCACTTTTTTCACCCGCGTGGTGAAGCACATTTGAGACCCCACTTGCGGCTGCCGTGCCTTGTTTGCCGCGCTCCTGCACATCAAGCTTTGCTTCGTTAGGTCGCCGACGTGGCTCTCGAGCACAGTTGACAGGCCGGGCGGGGGGGGGGCTCGCTACGCTTAGCCTTTTGCTAACGGGGCTGGCGTTCAACAACCAACAACAACGGTCATGGGTCATGACAACTTCGACTCCAACTCGGAAATGGTCGCGTCAGCTTCATCATCTTCTCGACTTCTTCACGTTGACAATAACGACAAGGACTGCGACGAGCGGATGCGTCGCCAGTGCCGGCACATGAAGACAATTCCCGACGCTGGTGCTGCTACTGCTGCGTTGGGACAAGAACATGCAGCGCAACCTACAACGGGACCTCCCTCCTCCGAAGATGCTTCGGTGGCCGGGACCCGCGATTCGACGAACATGGGGGGGGGCATAGCCCAGCTCGAGGCGGAGCTGAGGGAGGCCAAGGCCCGCGCAAGCAACGCGGAGGACCTATCGAGGGAGAGAGAGGAAGCTTGCGGTGAGGCGTAGAGGCAGGCGTTACGCTTACAAACAAACACAGCATGTAGCGTGTACGATACAATAGAGGCAGTCATTGCAACGATAATTAATTGCAGCTTGACCGTTTTTGTTGTGCGGGCAGCAGACCCCATAAAATATCTGGTATGCACACCAGCAGCAGCAGCGTTCTCCCATCCACACGGTAGACAGGAAATAGAGCACTTCCTCAGACCTATCCCCTCCACACCAGTAAAAACGGCGTTGCCTGGGGTTGCGGGAGTGAGTTTGTGCCCATCGCTGCCCTCTCTTGCCGCTACAACAGCAGTCTCCCAAGGAGCCGGCGCGCGACACTCCACGACCAAACATGCCAAACATGATGCGAGAAAAAAATCCGATCTGCTGGCCTCTTCGTTCCCAGAAAGAAGAAACGATTGCTGCAGGTGGAGAACAAAAAAACGCGAAGAAGAAACGCGTCCAGGCACGCACGCACCTGCCGAGCATGTATACGCTTGTATGAAGTGTGTGAGGGTTTTTTGAAGAAAAAAAAACGTGGCCACTCGTGTCCCATCACGATGAACCGTGAAGCAGACGAGGTGGCTGCCTCTTCCTCTTCTTGTCGAAAGCCGCGCGTGGGTTTGATCATCTCCGGAAACGGAAATAACCCCTCGCATCGTTCGTAATGTGTCCATACTCTGGCTTCTTGGGCATACGTGGGTCCAATGCACAATGCCGCCCTTGTGGCACTGGTGTGGGTTCGAACCACCGCTGCCGAAGGAGGCAACAATAATGCCTGCTGCTTGCTGCCGCTGCTGCTGTGAACTACTCGCTAGCTGCTTGTTCGGTTGACGCGCTGATCCAACCATCATTCCAGTGTTAAAAAGAGTGAGAGTTGCAGCTGATATCGTTGCATCTTCATCGTTGGGGTGATGGCGCTCCATCCCTGGGTTCGGCGGCGCTCACCTGACATTCCGTAAAAGTGCGGACGAACGCGCCGTCTAGATGTGTGTGCTTTTATTATGTGTGTGTGTGTGCTTTTATTTTTTATTGTTAGCATCGACCGCGCTTTTATTGCGAACGTTTTTTACTTTCGACGGCCCGCCCGCGACTACTCAATCCCCTCAAAGAACAAGCGGCAGGATGCCAAGGTATTAATGCACACATCTCGATCAGGCACGGACGCTCTTCGTCGTGAATGAACTTTTTCATGTTGTTATGTAGATCGATCGCAGCTGGCTGCAGTTGAGTTTGCCCGCACCCATGACGGGGGAACTACTACTGCTGCTGTGCGTACGTCGCTTTTTTCCATATACATGGCACAAGTAGATAGAACATACCATGTTCTCCCTCCGCTGTCCCTCTTCAAAAAAATAGGTCCCCATCATCCATAGTCTATACTATGCTGAAGAATAAACAGTATTGTGAAGTATTTGCATGCAGACCGCACCACCAGACCACCAGTGATCTCACGTTCACGTCACAAAAAACTAAAGCAACCTCACTTTTTTTTTCTATATTTATCATATACACACAGACACAGGAGGGGGTCAAACCCCCCTCTCCTGTGTGACCCCGGTTGGGTCGTCTAGCGAGTAGAAGTGGAGAATAGGGGCCAGAGGGGCAGTCGACAGAATCCAATGTTGGGAGGACACAAAAAAGAAGAACGACAATGGTACAATGGTGCGTGATTCATTCTTAACACTGATAGAGCACTCCACCCCACCACAAGAATGCCAGGGAGGACCGGTATTCATATTGTAATTGCTACAGTCGACCCCGCTTTAAGGACGCTCGCATTCAAGAAACTCCCCGCTTTAAGGAAACTGTTCTTGTTGAGCACCAGGGGGCCAAGCAGAATGGACGATGAGTTGGTACCCTATTTTTTCTGTCGCGTACCCCCCTTGTTTGTGCCCTGCGGGCCGCTCTTTTCACGCACCACGCACCACAGTGAGTGCAGAAGTAGCCAGCGGTCTGCTGCTGCTGCAGCTAGAACTGAATGTTGGTATGGATAGATTCTTCCCATCTACCGGCGGTCCATTTGATGCCGTAATAAAAGAGTCGTGCATAACCTCGTCCCTCACCGAGGACGAGGTTATCTCTCGCTTGGAGGACGTTCGATCCTATTTGTACGCGAAGGGAAGGGGTGGCGAGTTCCGCGAGACGCAGTACCTTCTTTCGAAGACCGTTCATTCCTAAACTCATGAACCTCAACAGAGCCGTAGAGCCAAGCCGCGGGGGGAGGTTCAGGGGACTCTTCGCGATGTGTGGAGGGAAAGGCCTTCACGTCACGGTAGCTTTTTTATGTCTCCGCCGGGACAGTTGTTGTTGTCTTCACATTAAAAACCGTTCCGATCTCTCTCTCTACCCAGTACCTTCGTATGTCCGTACTGATCCAACACTCGACGCGGTCGATTCCCGTGGTCGCAGGCTAACTTACCCTAAAAAGGTACACTCAAATAAACTGGCCCCGAGGGGTCCGCAAGTCAATAGAAATCAACGACAGATATTCTGGAGTCCTCCACTCCCTCTGCGCGCTATGCGAGGTATGACAACTGAGACTAGGAGTCACCATCACGGGCCGGAGAGAATGAGGTACACCCCCTTGGTTCAATCTTGGTACTTCTGTGACGCTTTTTTTCGGGAAAAATCATGTTCGTCCTTAGAGCGGGGTCGACTAACGTTTGTGAACTTTTCGGTGAGTAATAACAAGGCGTTTCATTTTGGAACGATCCACGGATTGTACCATTTCGGTGTGACGACGCATACATACAAACGGTATTCGAACACGCGTTCATTGGCAGGCTCTCGCCCATGCCCCGCCCGCCCCCGCTCTTGCTTCTTTGCTTCCTCCCGCTCATATTATTAGGAAACTCGTGTGTAGCCGCTAAATCCTTCTCTCCCCGGCCCCCCGAAATAAAACTCAGAACGGCTGCGGCAGGAAATAGCCCGACTCGAACGGCGGGCCTCCAACGGCTTTGGCGCTTGCAGCGCTGGGACAGCTAGTCCTCCTCCTGCGGTTGCTGCACGGATGGAGGCCCAAGGCATGATGGCACCGACGGCTTGTGCAATCCAGGCAAGTAGTAGAGAGAGGAAGTGTCAAAAATAGCTGTGTTTTTTTTTTTTTTCAGGAATAGTCTTTTTACCCGATGGGCGTCGCCGGGAAACGGACGGCGTTAGGACTACTCACACAATCTGGATGTTCGGTAACCAGCAGGCGTCCCTGGGTCGTCACTGCACAGGATATTCTACACTTTTCCTGGTGTTCCTTTCTTCTTAAAATTGAAGAGCTGTCACATCAACATGTTTGGACGACATTTTTTTCGATCATTGCTGTCTCTGCATGATTTTACTTCATCCACTTTTCTTCGACGCTCTGTGTTCATCACAAGTCCCTTCGTACTTGGTACGCCGTGCTTATGATGCCTGCCGAAAAGAAATCACACCGCCTCAATCTTGAGCCACCCACCACGCTGCCGCCAAAGTCAACCACCTCTTCTCTCTGTCACTCGGGCGTTGAAGGTTGTTGTTGCTAACTCAGCAAGCACATCTTCTTTGTGTTTTCTCTGGAAAGGTACAGCCACCGGTCCCATCCTGCCTGTTAGTATTCTACCGCCGTTTCAGGCTACATTTGTTTCCCTACAGACGGGGCCGGCGAAGCAGATGCAGGTTCGTTGGGAAAGCCCAAGCATAGCTTTTGAACGCAACCCAGTTCGTAGCGGCCATCTGTTCACATGATTTGTGTCTTTTCTATCAGGTTTTTCTATACGTGCACTTATGTCACCCCCCACCCACACCCCCACCTCCCCGCCCCGGCCGCCGCGAAACAGCACCATAACAAGGATGGCAGCATCACCGTGAGCACGACAACAACCACCGCCACCACGAACACCCGCACTAGCACCTTCGCCCGCCCCCGCCCCAGCTCGGCGGCCGCGGCGGCAGCCGAAGCTGCGGCGGTGGCGGCGGCGGTGGCGACGGCGGCATCAGCGAGAGCGGAGATTCCCGACATGAAGGAGGCCAGGCCGCTGCCACAAGACCGTAGGGTGGAGACTGGCGCCACCACCGGGAGGCACGCGCACGAGCAGAGGCGGGCGGCGGCAGCCTCTGCGGCAGGAGCTGCCGCTGCTGCTGCTGCTGCTGCTGCTGCGACCGTCGGAGGGCGCAGCGGTGGCGGCGGCGCGCCGGACGTGCCCCCGTACCGTGGACCGCTGTCCGCGGCACCCCTGCTGCCGCCGTCGTCGTCGCCCACGGGTCTTGCGGCGGAGGCCGGAAGCCGCGGTGGTGGCCGATTTATGCCGGGATCGGCGCCGGCGCCGGGGGTGGCAACGAGCTTCGGTGGCGCCAAGGAAGACACGAGGCAACGCCGGGTGAGAAAAAACGGCACCGATTTTGAACGGCCCGGTCGGCCACTGCTCGCTTTAGATGTGTGCCCCGAGTGTGTATGTTGTTCGGGCAGATAGGGTCTTTTTTTTTCCCGTACTATCGAGCTTTCCGCGGTATTCCTGGCTGCGGTCCAACAGCGGTGGGCCATTGGTATCTCGATGAGTGTGGTCAATCTGACGTTGCACGAAAGGTTTGGAGCTCGGCACGCAACCCGATAGAAGGCATCACTCGTGTGGTGGGCGGAAAGCGCGTGACACCGCGGGTGGCGGCAATTTCGCGCGAGACTAAATGACAACGATGTCGTCGAGAAGGATTCGGCGTAACCCCCTCGCGTTTCGCCCCGTCTCGCCGTTTTGGCAGGCCAAGTCCATGTCGCCTCGTCAGGCGCAAGAGCGAGCCTACCTCCCATACGACGGCGCGAGGCCTATCGAGATTCCTGTGGGTCGAGAGGATGAGGTAAGAAGCTCATTATTCACCATTTTGTGTGAGAGTCAATGATATATCTTCTCAAATACATGAACCACAGCCAAAGAATCTACGCCTTGCGGATCCCCGAGCTACTTGTACGTTGTTTTTCGTGCCTTCGTTTCGGGGGTGTACTTGATGCGGAAACCTCCCTTGTTCCGTCGTCGTTCTTGGGTCTCCGCGAGGACGTTGTTTTACGGGAAGTTTTCTGGTTTTGCTCTTTGCCTCGGTTGTGACGCGCTATGCAGCCAGCTTATTTACGGTCTTCGCCCCAGAGCAAGTGGGCATGTTATTTCTCATCACGGTGTGTGTACCTTGCTCCTGGTCGAGCACCCCGCCGAAACCGTCACGCCTGACCTCTTTTGGCTCACACATCTATCTCATGTTGATGCTGGACAGAGGGATCCGAACGGTTTTTACTGTTGTTTTCTTGACACCGTTGTCGATCACTTGATATTTGTTTTGGATTGGATGAGGCTCGCAGCCGGTAGTTTCATCTGATTGGCTCCCAATTATAATGTGAGGACAACAACAACAAACAATCGTGTTGCGTATGTCGCCTGGGGTTGGCGTGACAGGGATTGCTTCTGGGCGGCGGGCGTGTTCTCCACAAGCTGAAGGAAGAGCTCGGCGGGACTTTGGAGTACCGTCGCTCGCATGGCGTCGTGTGCGTGTACGGTCAGCAGGGCGGTCCGCGAAAGGCGGCCGCTTACGTTCGCACGGCCCTGCTCCTCCGGAATGGGAGGGGGGAACCAAGGGTAAGCGGGCGCGCCATTCGACGAAGAAAGAAGTTTCCGTTCCCACCATCAATATCAGCGTCTGACGCCGTAGGGTTTGGTTTAGTATACCGATGGCTTCCTTGTTGGTTTGTTGCGAGTTTTGCCTGACTCACGGTCTCGGTCGGAGGAAGATAAGCACTGAGTTTGTCTTAGGGGGGGTTGAAGTCGTTTTGTCGTAACAAACGACCGGCATGCTAACTGCGGCGATATGTTGCGACCCTTCTGGGTGTTTAGGCTGGCGTTATTGGAAAAAGCGTCCATAAGCATACCTCTATTCTCCCTTGAAAGTTTTTTCGGCAAGGTTAGGATCGATCGGTTGTTATCCTCCCCTCGTTCTGCAGGCGGAGAAGTACGATCTGGCCAGACTCTGCATGGACGACCTGCTGGCAGAGTGCATCGCCCTCAAGGGGCTGAAGCAGGCCGGCACGGCATCCCCCGGTACGAGCAGCACCAGCAGCGCGACCACACGTCCCGCGTCCTACTCGGACGGAAGCGGATCGGAGGGCTCCTGCTCGCCGGGCACGGACCCCTGGAGCCCCATCCAGGCCGCCGCCGCTGCCGCAACTCCTTCGGTGTCGCCGTCGGTGTCCTCCTCCTCTTCTTCCTTCGCTGCCCCCGACAACGGCCGCGTGGCGGCAGCGATCGCCGCTGCCGCGGCCGTAACCGTCGCCTCCAACCTCCCGGACGGCGAGTACCCGCCGGAGACGTCGTCCCTCCGTATCATCGGCGAGAAGTTCGGGTGCGTGATCGACGTGGTCGGGGAGGCGGCCGCAGCCGCAGCCGCAGCGGCCGTAAACGCCTCCGCTGCCGCTTGCGAGGGGAGCCAGGGCGGCGCGGGGGCCGACGCCATCTCCCCGCTCCAGGCTGTGGGATCGGCAACGCCGGTGGGGCATCAGGATATCCTGATCTGGGGCCCGGCGGGTGTCGTCGGAGAGGCTAAGGATGCGGTGTGTTCGCTGGTCTCCGGAAGCGCTTCCGCGGAGGTGGTGGTTGGGGTTGGACGGATCGGGCGGAGGGACAGGGGCTTCTGGGTGAACTGCGAGGTGAGAGCCTTGGCGGGACAGCGTTCGTTTGCGGTTTATTGTTGTGGCGAGAGATTTTTTAGAGGAAGTGTTGCTGTTCTGGGTGAATCATATGGACATTTGGTGTGTGTTATTTCGTGAGGGGACGGGGGGGGTAGATGGGGGGACGCGGTTCAGAGCTTTTTCATGCGTGGTCCGCAGCCCAAGCTCGGATACCGAAGGGCTTGGTTGGACCAAATGGTGTGCTGGTGACGAAGACTACCGTTGTCAAGATGGAGGGCATGTGCGTTCCGATGTAAGGAGAATAATCGTGTTGTCGGCGCACACTTTGTTCTCTCGCTCGTTGTCTGTCGGATGGTGTATCCTACACATGTTTCAATGCAGACCATGCCCGGCGGTGGAGGTGCAAGCTTGGAAGTGGACCACAAGAGAGGTGTGGTGGTGGTGAGGGGCCTCCCGGAGGAGGTGGAGGAAGGCAGGAAGGAGTTCCAGGACAAGCTGGCTTCTCTCTTTCCGGGGGAGTTCCTTGCGGTAAGCTACCACTTAAGCAACGTTGATCTTGTCCTTCTTTGTAGGGTACGCCATCCGCGTTGATTGTAGTAACTACAGGAGCTTGGGGATCACGCACCGGACTGGACGTGCGTGCGGCCTCATTCAGCCGCGATGTGTGCGGTAGCAACAACACCAGTGAAGCCGCAGCTGACCCCCCCCCCCCCCCCCCCCCCCCCCCCCCCCCCCCCCCCCCCCCCCCCCCCCCCC
>CACKRE030000899.1:0-16358 GCA_902602495.3 Ectocarpus sp. CCAP 1310/34
CGAACGTTCCTTATGTCGGTAGCTCAACAATCTACAGAGGATCGACATTGTTCCGTGTATTCAAATCGTCCAATCAGATATTCTCAGCAACTCAGTCGATACATACTGCCTCTACCACGAACAACCTCTACAAGATAGGCAGCGCTGGTGATGCAGCCGCCGCTTGAGGCACTGGCCGACGAGTCAGAGCAACGTACTCATCACGTCGAGAACAGCTGTGCGGCGCTGGAGGGGGTGCCGCAGACGGCACACCAAGTGTGCCTGTTGACCGCGGGAAAGTGCTTGCGTCTAGAGAGCTGGGGCAGCATGCATCCCCGCGACGCCGTCGGAACGCCATCAAAACGACCAGGCGAAGCTAGATGTAGCACGTGAGGCCTTTTAAGAAGAGGCGGGGGAACGACACGATAGCCGCGCAGGTCACTGCGCGCGCACCATCCACACACAGCAGCAGCAGCAGGAGATGGTGAAGATGGGACCATTGCAGCAGCGTGGGAGGGTGGAGACACAGAAAACCGGCCGCAAGGCCATGTGCCCATAGCCGCGACGGGAGGGGCGCGGGAGGGCAGCAAGCAAAACAGCCCCGTGCCGCGCAGCAAGGAGCGCGGGGGAGGGCATCATACTTAAACAATAATTGAGGCCCATAGCCGCGACGGGAGGGGCGCGGGAGGGCAGCAAGCAAAACAGCCCCGTGCCGCGCAGCAAGGAGCGCGGGGGAGGGCATCATACTTAAACAATAATTGAGGCCCATAGCCGCGACGGAAGGGGCGTCGGGGGGGGACGTTCACAGAACACGGCGATATGGTTGTGTGCCCACAGCCGCGACGCGAGGGGCGCGGGGGGCAACAACCAAATAACACGGCGGGAAGGCCGTGTGCTCGCAACCGCGACGGGAGGGGCGCGGGAGGGCAACAATCAATGAAGCCCCATAGCGCGTCGGGAGGGCGTGGGGGGGCAGGTAAACATTAGCCCCGTGGCGCGTCGGACGGGGCGCGAAGGGGGAAGAAAATCAAAGCCCCCATGGCGCGTCGGACGGGGCATGAGGGGGGGAGAATATCGAAGCAGCCCCGTGGCGCGCCGGAAGGGGTGTGAGAGAGAACCTCGCGGCACATCGGAAGGAGCGTGGGGGGGAGTACTTGCATCATGGTGCTAAAATGAAAACTCATTTTTATGGCGAGGCTACAGGCCGGGACGAGCGCTGGGAGGGAAACAACACGCATCACAGTGCTGGATTGGCACTTCTTCCTTGACGGCATTTGGTATTTGATGGTATTCGTAGCGAAGTCGGTAATCCTCCTTGGTTGTCGTGAGTGCACTTTGGTTGAAGAACCAGGGAGGTTGTTCCGTGTTTCTCGGAGGCCTTCGCGTCCACATGTTCAATATTTCCCTGGTAGGCATTCGGTTGAGACCCTCATTGGTTGCGGCAAACTTTGGTGCCGTTCTCTAGGTTTGCGAAATGCGCAGGAATATAGGATGTTGTTGGAATCGCTGAAGGAACGTATGAGGAAAAATTAGGACACCAGTGTTGTACGTCCACGAGAATAGATGATTGTCGAAAAATACATGCCGGTTATGTGTCGCTCAGAAAATGTTGGATGATTGCCTTATGCCCCGATGCGCTGTGTTACGTCAGCAAGGGGGGGGCGATTTCGGTGTTTGTCTGATGTTTGTTTGAAGAACAGACAGTAGTAGTGCAGCCGCATGGTAGTTCTTTGGTCCAACTCCTCAGGATAGTCTTACGCTATTATTGCTCACCAAGAGTTGGGATAGGGCGTTGTTGGAAACAGGGTTATGATCTCGGTACTTTATGCAGGCAGAATGTGATAGCACGCCGCCCACGTTTGTAGATAGAGATTCCGAGCGTGGACTCCGGCGCGACTGGCATTAGTTTATGCATGTGTTGATCTTGCTCTAGTAGCGCAACAACGACAGTGTCTGATGGAGCGGTGAATATTGGTGGGGGCTTTGACCCGGAGGCCGGGTTTCCCCCTGCTATTTTATTGCGTTGGTTTTTGTCTTGTAGTTTTTTGGTCACATCCGGCGTGTGCATGCGCACTAGTGGTTAGTAACTAGCGTAACGACCCAGGGAGGGTGTTCGTGTGTGCATGAGCGGATGAGAATTTTCCAACGGGACTGTAGGAAGTGGCTACGCAGGTAGGAATTGATAGTCCCCTGGGTTTGTTTCGTGGTTGATCCACGGGGCTCGGACCTACGGGAGTGCTTGCTGTGTCGCGGCACTCTCTCTCTCCCGCCGCGTCCTGATCGTGTCTGCTGTCCTAAATACAAGTGATACCATCATCTTCAACACACATACATGGGTATACTAACAACGACTTTTTGACCATGTGGGACAAGTGTTTTGGTGATCGCTGACTGTTGACGTGCAAACGGTGGCGCACCAGCCTGGGAGGGTCCCAAATTTTGTACAACATGTAATGTTTCCGTCCATTACATCGTTTCTGAGCGCCCACCGTCTTCCCTTCCCGTTTTGCGTCCGCTTTGTGCGGTACAAGTCATCGAGCTGGTTGTTCTGCAGCTTGCTGATCTCCCCGCGGGGATTGTCCACCGTCTGGATGCCCTCCAGTATCTGTGAGTTGTGTAACGCCTTGTTTTCCTGTTCGGCGCCACTCATCCAACTGAGCTATTGAGCCTAACCGATCGTCAAAGAGTACCTGTCGAACTCCATCCGCGCGAGCACCACACAGAATGGACTAGAAGAACGCTTGCAGTAGGCTAGAGGTTTGACCGTCAAAATACCCGTTCTTAGTACCCGCGTCAACTCCTCGCACAATCGGAGCTTATCCTTGCTGATGTGGAAAGCGTTCGGTGATCGCTAACGATTCACGTGCTTCCTGTGTCGCACCAGCTTCGTACGGTGCTCTCTGGTGACAAACGTTGTGATTCCGTTATTGCCATCTCTAGTTTAACGCGCACAGTCATCACTCCCCGTTTTGAGCGTTTTCTGCGCGACACAACAACAGCGCTCTGCATGGAAATCAACTTTCTTCGCTCCCCGCGCGGCTTATCAACGGTTTGGATGCGCCAACATATCTGTGTGTGATGCCTCGTGTTTCTCTCCGTGACGTTCATCCACCTGGGCTCCAGAATGCAAACTGATACCTAGTTCGAGAGTATCATGCATTCTAGGCGGGAACACGGCGTGTGGTGGACGAGGAGAACGCCTGGGGTAGGCTAGCGCAATGGCCGTCAAAAACCCTTTCTTGCTACCCAAGCGCAATCCCGGCACAACGGGCGCTACCGCAACGCGAAAAACTATTGACAACGTTGAACGTTTACTCTGGTGTCGCGCGAGCCATGTATGGCGTCTCTCACCTGTATGTAGTATGTTGGCAGAAGGAAGACATGTCGACTGGATGCATTTGAACATCTCGTCTTTGACAGAATTTGGGGAAAACATTCCTGGCTCGGACTCTCTGTGCTTTCATATTGAAGTACTATATGCTGAAAGTTCTTGGTAGTTCGCGCCAGCGAAGCAGCGTTAGATTGCATGCCGGCAGACTCCATCTAGCGGGCACTCGGAATTGAACGCAAGTCCGGGAGCCGAATGATTTTCCCCGAATATTCACTGTGGCCTGACATATCGTACACCATTCACGTCGACTTAGACGTGCAGATGATTGCAAGGCGGCTGCAGCCGTGATTACTGACGCACAAGCATTGTACCGGCAGGTGATATAATCATGGGGATGGTACAAAGTTAGTTTCAGACAATCGCATACAGCGAAATGAAACTTCCGTATAGAAGTATTTTGACTCGCTCTCCCGCCTCGCTTTCCCCGTTCCTCTGTCGCATGCAACTGCTTCAGGTTCCTTAATGATAACTCGCTTTGCACGTTACGTTTTGGGGTATTCGATGGCTTGGAATCGCTCTCCTGGCTGTCAGTGCACAGCGCTGGAACGTGTCAATATTTCTATTCTTGAACGTTCACCGCTTGGTTCTCATGCCTGGCATCAATAACCCCGCTGGTACGAGGCTGACAAGGTGGCTCTTCCAAGTAGCGCTACTCGTGGTGGACCACGAGACTTTGTGCGAAGACACTCCCGGTATTATAGAGGGTAGATATCTCGGGCGTGCAACATACGATACGTTCCCTTATATCGTGCCGCCCAAACGCTTGCTTGCAGCGGGAATAATAGTGCCTTACTTAATCCACTGTACTGTAGTCCCATGGCAAAATATACTTTTGCGGCTCACAGTAGTGATGGTGGCAACTGGGCATGGTCTTCGGGTACAAATCAAGAGCAATTTTGTATGTCGTTTCGCATGGGTCGCCCCGGTGGTCTAGTGGTGTCCTCGAAACCGCTAGTCGCACAGTTCGTGAGTTCGAATCCCTATGTGGTGAAACATTTGTAAGAAGACACAGCTCAAAAGCTCCCATGAGTACCAAACTCCGACGTTGGCACCGTTGACGAGGGAAATGAACGGGTGGACCTTTCTCGCGATAAATGTAAAATTCAGCATGCACTGCAGGAGGAAAGCGGGGCACTAAAGTATAAAAGAGAAGCAAAAAGCCCTAGTGCTTACCCCTTCCTCCCTTCCTGTGTGACCCTGAATGGTTGTAGTTATGCTACGACAACATACACTGAAACGTGTAGTGCACGCCTCACCACGAAAAATGGGGGGGACTGTCGCCATAATAAATAGGAGGAAAAAACAAAGGTGCATCAAAAGGTAGCATCCATTCCTTCGATCCGGGCGACCCAGTTGATGTTTATCGATTGTCGTTGATGCTTTGTGTCTAGGGATGTGTGACTTCCGCGTTCGAGCAGAAAAGTGGTACATGGCGGGTACCCACTATTATAGCAGATGATGTTAGGCAACTCATGATGTGACCATCGCAATTTTTCCGTGAATCGTTAGCGCATTCACTACCGTCGCTGCCCCAGCCAAAACCCGTCTCTGACGCTTACGTGCTCTTTCGCTCCATCGAGGGGTTTGGGAGATAACAACGAGTTGCAGTGCCTGCCCTCGTTGAATGATTTGCAGTGCCTGCCCTCGTTGATCGGGTGAGCAACCGTTCGTGGTGCACCGCCTTTGACACGTTTTCGCGCCGAAAGAAAGGAGCATACGATCCCGTTCGTTTCGTGACCTTGGTCGGGTCTATGCTTAGTACACGTGGAACGCATTCCAAGTCAAGTGCCGCAATGTCTACTCCATGGCCGAACGTCCGCGCGGGCCAAAGAGCGTCGTCTCTCGCTAAGGTATCCATTCTCCACCAGGGTACGATTCCCCGAACCGCACTTGATGTCGGCGTATTCATGAGGGAGTGTAGCTTTGTCCTGCAGACTCGCCGTCTGGAGGTGGTTGAACGACAGTCCCACCCCTCAGATCGAAACGCACATTCTCTCCTTGCTACCTTCACCGCGTTTCAGGTCACCTCTTCTCACGGACGACCACCTGTCCCTCCCAGATGGCTTCGAGGATGGCGGCATGTGCTGTGAGACTCAACAATTCTATTCATTTTCTACTCACAGCTAGCTTTGGGTGGCACATTCATGGATGCTTCGTCGCAATTACAGACATCGTCGACTCCGCAACAGGCCTACTGCTCTGTGGAACGAATGGTTCAAACAACACTTTGAATGGTGTCACATCTTCTGCTCGTCAGAGGAATACTATAAGGTCCGTAGCAAATGGAGTAGTAGCCGCGGGTAGTCATCACATCATTTCGGGAAGGTTGGCCCTGGCCGCCTGAACACGAAGAAAATAGGGACTCTCAAGGACAGGACAGGCGTACCGAACAAGCAGCTCTCACCACTTAGAGCAGAAAACACAAACAAAACCGTCATATCGCAAGGACGACATGTCGGAAGCTTGCGCTTCACACATCCTGTGTGCCAGGGGAAAAGAAAACTCTACGAAAGACGATTCCGCCTCTCCACCTAAGCTTTCTACCAATGGTCATTGGCCATGTAAGGGACCGAGTGGCCGGCACCGTGGCATTCAAAGGGTTGCTACATGAACAGATCACGACAGGTTCATGAGCCCCCGGACACCTTGCCTTCATGCTTGTACCTTGCGCTTGAGAATGGCCCTGCCTGTCCTCCTGAGTCTCCTTGCCCAAGGTCTTGCAATGCTGGTGTTTCCTTTCACAGCTCGCCCTTCTGTAGGGGACGACGGGGCATGAGCATCAAATGAGTCTTGCACTCCTGGAACGGATGGTTACATCTGGAGCAGCAGTGAGTGGGTAGCAACCCTGAAGATAGCA
The DNA here is from genome assembly GCA_902602495.3 of Ectocarpus sp. CCAP 1310/34. Lineage (NCBI taxonomy): Eukaryota > Phaeophyceae > Ectocarpales > Ectocarpaceae > Ectocarpus > Ectocarpus sp. CCAP 1310/34. The sequence continues at coordinate 6,228 of CACKRE030000899.1, forward strand.
ATGCCGTTTGTGGTGGGTGGTGTTGCGGAAAGCCTCTACGCCATAATGCATACACTGGCAGCGCGAGCAGATGACGAACTTTGTCCGTGACCACCGATATCAAAACCAACATCCCACTTCCGCTCGCATGCAGGCCTTGGTTGACGTTTCGGCAGCAAGACTTGTGCTCGGAGTGGCACGGTCGAGCCGAGAGGATCAATTTCGCTTCGTGAAATCGCCGCAACCACAGCCTTGAGCTCGTGTTGAACAACCTTGAGCTCACACTTTGACGAGATTATCAAGTATCCCTGACCCTCCACACCGCACGGTTGGTGTTATCTCCAGTGGCGACGCCAGTAAGGAAATCGTGCTTCGACCCAGGGTATGACCTTTACGGATGCGAGCCTAGCAGCACCCTAGTGTGAGATCACGGCACAATGGACGATCCATGAAAGACGCAGCCCGGGCATGGTGATGACGGGGGATATCCACAGCAATCGAACGGGCCGGCCCTGTGCTTCACAATCCAGCCGGAAGGATATGTGGGAATGAATCAAAGTCGATGTGGTGATCACCATGAACAGATGCTCACACACACAAATGCGAAGGCAGAAACATTGCAACCCTTCAGCACTCCCTGCCAACATGACCGATTGAAGTTGTTGCTGACCATCTCCCCGAAGCTAGAAGCTTGTTCCATTCGTGATAAACGCATCCGGCCCTACGTGAATGGTGCGAATTGCCGCTGAATCTCGGCACTTCCACAGTAATCTTGATGACTGCGGAATCGGGAACGAAGAGTTGGAGGACCTCGAGGAATTCTTCGACAACGTTGGGCGCGCATTGGTCGCAACAATGTAAGGCATGGCGTGTTAAAGCTGTGAACCATATTCGTGACAAACATGGCCTGGGAATACTGTCCAACACCGTCGTGAACGAGGCTGGGCTATTCGGCAACATGCACCACCACCTCAGGAGCTTTTCCGTTGATGATCTCCCATCCTCTCTTCGGCCATACAGTTCGATGAAATACAACAGTTGAACGGAGCTGCCGGAAGGTGAAAATTTTCGCTGGATCCGTCAGCATCGAATCCTTGTAAGTGGCTATTGCCCCGACTCGTCGAATAGATCGGAAGCATTTTCTATATTCCGTCACCTGCAGCATGTGGGCCTAGCATTTCCGACAAGGGGAACCACTGTAGTTGCCGGGACAGATGCTCACAAGAGTGTCGCTTCATCTTGTCGATGTGCGGTTGCCGCGGAACTAGACTCCTGCTTTGCCTATAGTTGCAAATACTCTCTTCCACCAAGGTGGTCTGACGCGGTACCAGGCCCGCAAGTCAATCGCGTTTCATCGTGGCGGCACGAAATTTACACTACATATCGGTCAACACATTCAGCGGACATACCGCTTGTTCCGTGAAAATAACTTCATCGCCATCATGTGCTGTCTGGCTGTTGTCAGAATGCTGAAGCAATATAAATTGGAGACGCGGTATGTGGAAAGCTTCGAAGGCTGGGGGGGCGCGCTGACTTTGCTGTGAGTGGCTGAGGCGTAGGCGAAGATATATTTGGATCCTCCACCAGTCAGGACCCACTATTCCCACGTGCTTCTGTGCTCTTGACTACCCTTTACTCGGCTTCTGCGGAACCATTGATTTCGACACCGATGCTTGCGCGAATGAGGTCAAGTTGTTATCTTGTTCCGGTGTATGGTGATCAGTTCGTTGTTGCTGTCCGCATGTGGTCGCTCGGAAAAACTCAATAACAACTTATTTCGAGTGCAAACGTCCGCCGCTGAGAAAGAAGGCACGATTCTGTGTTGTGACTATCATGGAGAAAGGGATCAAACAATCTTCCAACGTTAGTCAGCAATGAATGGTGGATTTGGCTCTCACAGCTCCCCCGGTAAGACTCGTTGGCACTCTTCGGGTTGTCCACAAGCAACACATACATTCACTAGCAGGCGTGGTAGTTTCTACGAATAGTAGCCTTGCTCTGAGAAAAAAGGACGACTCGGTGTTGAATGTCACGGGGAAAGAAAATCGAACGTTCTTCCAACGTTAGTCATCAAACATGGGTGTGGCTCTCACAGCTCCTCGGCGAAGACCAAAGGTGCTTCTAGGGTTCTCCACGAGAAAACGATGCACTCACTAGCATCATGTACGAATCGTAATTTTAACCTTGCTTTTGGAAAATAGAGGAGAAGGTTTGTCGCCGCACAATCACCGGCGTGCTCGGGAGCAAGGTGAACACTTTCAACGTCGCGCTCAACCCATCTATTATTCCATGTGCGCGCCATCCCGTGTGCACTTGATCATGCCATCTATGGCAACAACAAATGATAATGCGGTTGTGGTGAACATACCCCCAGGAAAAGCCGGTTAACCACGATCCCCGTGGGCTGCTTCGACAATCTCGTCGGGCTGCAGACGATGTGAGTGCATCTCGTCCTTACATTGTTGTAGAGAAGGACTGAAATGCGTTGGTTTCCTGCGGGACACCTTTGCCGATACTTCAGGCACATACCGTGCCCAACGGGGTCGAGGAGGGTAATATATCTACACATGAAACGTCCTGCAAGTGTTTCGGGTGCCTCATGCGGGGAGCGCTCCGCGCCCGAGCCCCGGCATTTATCTGAAGAATCGGTCCCCCGAATTTTGGCCACACATTGAACCTGCCTAAACGAGATGTAGGTCGGCGCACAATAGCAACGAAGGATACTTGGAACGTTTTGTCCTCTTCTTTCTCATATACTATACTATGTGTGTGGCAGCGTTTTGCAGCATCGGTGGATGGGCAGCTGATCGCGTCAGGTCTCAACACTGGTTTGGAATCAATCAGATAGGCAGTGCTCCTACGCACACGGGTTGCACTACATAATACCTCGCTATCAAGCCCATGTGATCGCGTTTTCCGCCCTGTGGCTGATTTCTTTCTCCATTGTTCTACGAATTCAGGACACGGGAACGACTTAGCGTGGTTACCTGTGGGAGGTTTCCGCGGCTTGGGGGAGCTCGGCAGGTTGTAAGCGCGCCAAATCTTTCTAGACTATGAGTACACCGGCTGCTTTATAGGACGTATAACATCATGAACCATTCCACAAGGCCGTTCCAGTGGGGAGTAAGGAAGCGTGTCGTGGAGATTACTGAAGCTCACACGTAAACGACATTATCGGAAGCTAGGATGTGTGCCATGGACTTCTACGTCGGTCGAGAAGCATCGAAAGGAACTTCGTTCGTATAACAGGCATCTATTACAACATTAGGCCAATGCTCTCTCATCGCCATCTGCGCGGTGCTGTCGCCATTGTTGCCGAATTCATCTTTCTCTTGGATGGTTGGCACCTTCATTGTGAAGCGACCTCGATTGAGTACTCGTAGCTTCACGGGGATCATATGGACGTCCCTTCACGTCGTTGAACTTGAATGTATCTGGGCTGCAGGCGTCACTCTGGCTGCGGGCATCAACTGTCTAGAATGGCAATACCACATGGTCTATTTTGGGGTCTTGAACGTTCAGCTCACGTGTCCCGCTTGGTCCTATATTTTTTTCTCACGTCTACCACGGCTGCAGATCATTGGCTGGAAATGCCCTCTCCACGCTTCCTGCAGGCCTCATTGATGGTATAGAGGGCCTTACTGTTCTGTGAGTGTTGGATCCTCACACTGCTCTGCTGCTCTCGTCGACATGTCATGACGGTTGAAGAAATCGTTCTTGGTCAGCGTAATCTGTTTGCGGCCTACGCCACTTATTTATCGGGTGAGACTGTTTTGGTGATGTATTAACTTCACGGGAGGTAGACGACCGTCCTTCACACGGACGAAAGAGGGAGTGCTCAAAGAGCGGCTCCCACAGCAAGGAGGGGCCCCGTGAATCATCGCGGTGCCCCCTATCAAACGGTTATCTTACCAGTCTGCGTGACACAAAATCATCCAGCACATGTATCCAACAGCAATGTTCGCAGACTCACGAACACCCTCCCTGGTTCTTCACGCAAGTGACTAACCATCAATTGGGCAAGAACGCCCCAGGATACATCAGAAAATACCAACATGGTAACATATGGAGGGGAAACCCGGCGTCCGGGCAAAACCCCTCAAGGAAAAACCCTTCCACCACAAAAAACCGTCGCTATCACAGCGGCTTACAACGGCCGCACTTACCAAAAAATCCAAGGCAAGTGCTAAAAACTGCTACATCTACTCCGGCAAATTCATCAGCTTGCGCCGGTGGTACTGCAGACTGACCCTGCTAAGGGCCTTGGTAAGGAGGTCCGCGTGTTGCTCCGTTGTCGGAACAAACTTGACCGAAATATCCCCCGACCTAAACAATCCTCGGATGAAATGATACCTCACGTCGATGTGTTTCGTGCGACCTGAGCTGAGGGGGTTCTGCACCAACGCTATGGCCCCCTGGTTGTCCTCAAGGACCTTGATGCTGCTACCACTGGTCTCTGGGGCGACAAACGAAAGCACAGCACGCACAAACAACGCCTCCTTGACACCCTCCCCGGCAGCAATGTACTCGGCTTCCGTTGAAGACAAAGACACGATACTCTGCGTCTTGCTACCATGGCTGACTACGGTACCTCCAACCGTCGTCGCCAACCCTGACACCGAACGCCTATCCTCCGTGTCGGCGTAGCTAGCGTCTACGTACACGGCCAGCCCTAACCCCGATCCCCGTTGGTAGGTGATGCCGAGGTCCCTCGTCCCTTTCAGGTAGCCGAGGATCTTCTGTATGGCATCCCAGTGCCGCTTCGCCGGGGCGTGGGCGTGGCGCGCTACCGCACGCACGGCGAACGAGACGTCTGGACGCGAGAAAGTCGACACCCACATCATGCTGCCGATGGCCTCCCTCACCGGCCACTCCCCTCCTTCCTCATCCTCTCGCTTCGGCCCTAGATCGGCACCAGGGGTAGCGGGGATGCGGGAAGTTGATTTCACATCGAAGCGTTCAACCATGCTGTCGATATACGCGGTTTGGGAGATTCTAAGAGTCCCAGCCTCTACATCTCTCTCGATGGCACACCCATCAAACCATTGACACTCTCCAAGGTTTTTGGTGGGAAATTTCTTGTTGAGAGAAGCAAGCAACTCCTCGCAATCCTCGTCAGACCCAGCCACCAAAATGTCATCCACATAAATCACGATAATCATCACCACGACTTCGTCTACCATCTTGCGGAAAACACACGGGTCCGCCTTGCATTGCTCGAACCCGTTCTCGACTAGCGTATCAGCAGCGTGGTACCCCCACTGCCTACCGCTCTGCTTCAGACCATAAATCGCACGCTCAGCCTTAGCAATCTTATGCGACTTGTCCCCGCACCCAGCGGGGAGCTTCAGAAAAACCTCCTCGTCTAGCGTAGCGTGTGTATACGCCTGCTTCACATCCCAGTGATTGAGGTTCATGCCCTTCTCGTTCGCTACCGCAAGCATCAGCTTAATGGATGCGGATGAGGGGCAAGGGGAAGACGAATGGAAATAATCGACGTTCGGGATTTGCGAAAACCCCCTAGCAACCAGACGCGCTTTGAACGTGTCTATCTTCCCTTCCTTGTTGGTCTTCCAACTAAAACACCACTTTGAGCTCACAGGCCTGCGCCCCTCTGGCGCACCGTCTACGAATGAAAACGTCCCCGTGCCCAAGTGCCCTTCAAACTCTTCCCTCATGGCCTGTTCCCACCCCTCTCGGTAAACAGACTTGGCAACGCCGGCTACAGTCATGGGTGGGGCTTCTACATCACTCGGACGCTTGCCTATGGGGGATTCACTTAGCTCGTGGGACGCCAGAGCCGTCTCGAAGGCGTCTGGCGAGTTGAGCATGAGGTCCACCGTACCCAGCAGGAAATCCTCCGCCTCTTGGCGCGCAGCGTGGGCCTCCTGCGCGCGCTCGGACAGCAACTCTCGCACCACCCTCGCCTCTAGCCCCTCCGCCACGTGAAGTACTGCCGAGAGCATCCAGCGGGTGAACTCCTCCGTGCTGCTGTCGGGCAGGCTCGCCACCGAGGCGAGCAGGGCTTCGGCACTTGTCGGCGACGGGGCCGATGTGGGCGGCGACGGGGGCGACTCGTACCTCGGATTTCGGCGAGGGTTCTCCCTAGTGCGGCGGCTGGTGAGTTCCGCCGGCTTGTCGAAGCGGGCGAGCCGCCGGGCCTCTGGCCCACAGAGCGCCGGGAGATCCGTCTCGCTGTCGCTGCCACTGCTGCTGTCGCTGCCGCCGTCATCGACGCTGCTGCCACCGCTGCTGCTGTCGCTGCCACTGCCGCCGCTACCGCGGCTACTGCTGTCGCCGCCGCTGCCGCCGCTGCCGCCGCTACCGCGGCTGCTGCTGCTGCGGCGGTCGTCCTCGCCGCCGCCCACATCGGCCGTGCCGGTCGACGTGGTAGATGGGGCGACGCTCGCGCTCTCCCTGCTCGAGGGGGCGCCATCGCCAGCGTCGCCCGCGCCCGACTCCTGGGGCGCGGCCGGCGGTGCCGCCGGCGCTGCGCGCGCGGGCGGCCCCGCGGGCCCTGGGGCTGCCGTCGTGCCAAGGTTGAAACCTGGTCCTCCATCCACAGGTTCTCTCTCCGCCCTCCCTCCACCTTGGTTCGACGCGCCCTCCCCAACCTCGTCCTCCTCAGTCGCGAATTCCTCTTCCTCCTCTTCGATGGGAGGCAGCGACTGGGGCAGGGCGGCGGGGGCGGCGGGCACGGATTGCCAGGTGAAGTTGCGAGTTGTGATCGCTCGGCGTTTTTCGTTGAGGATGCGCACGCAATCACGGTTGGTGTTGATTCCCGGGCCGAGGTAAAAACACTTTTGGGCTTTCGGCTCGGACTTGTGTGTGCGCTTGACCTTGTATACGGCAGGTTTGAGGAACGGGTACGTCGCCCCCGGCGGGGGAGGGTGCCCGTGCCACATCTCGTACGGCGACTTCTTCTCTGGGTTGGATGTGGTGGAGGTGCAGTTCAGGGCGTTGCATGACCAAGCTATGGCCTCGGCCCAAAGGGATGGGTAGTTCGGTGCTCCGGGGTAAAGAGTTGGTGCTTGGATACGGGCGGCTAGTGCTGCATCCTTGATCAGACCCAGTGCTCTCTCAGCTACACCGTTGTATTCTGGGCTGTGCGCGGGGGTGAACTCCTGTTTGATGCAGTACTTCCGGCACACCCTGCCGAACTCTCCCTCAAAGAACTCTCCTCCGTTGTCAGATCTCACGACCATGACATCGGACGGGGCACCGTTTGCCCGGTTTTCGGCAAGGTACCTCTCGAATGCCTCAGCTGCGTCTGATTTGTGCTTCAGGAAATAGACACGGTTCCACCTTGTGTAATCATCCTTGACAATGAGAGTGTACCACTTTCCCCCCAAGCTCTGCACCCTAGCTTTTCCACTCAAATCCACGAAAACTCGCTGCAGTTTCTTAACTGCTCGGGTCGACGTTTTGTTGGGGATGGGCTTGGAAAGCCCCTTCGCCGTCGAGCACCCCAGGCACTCCCGGAGCTCGCCCACCAGCGTCGTCCCTTGCTGCTTCGCCGTGGTCCTCAGCAGCACCTCGTGGGAGTGGCCGTGCGCGCAGTGGAAATCGTTGATGTCAACGGGGGTGCTGGGCGCTTTCGCGTTGCCAGGAGCAATTGCGGCACAGGCATGTTCGGTGTGTGTGCGGAAACCGTTTTGGACGTACAGGTTACCGCATCGGGGGAAGTACACCACCTCCCCCCCCCCTCTCTCCAACTCCAACTCGTGTTTGTTGAGGGTTTTGGTTTCGAACCCGTCGTCGAAGAGGGAAGTGAGAGATACTAGGTTGTAGTCTAGTCGGGGGACGTGTGCAACCCGTTTCAACAACAGGTCGGTTGTACCGTCGCGCGAGCTAAGGGTTACCGTCACGTCGCCATACCCTACGATAGGGAAGGTTTCTCCGGCGGCGACGCGCACACGTCGATCACACTCTTCGTAACGAACGAACCCATCTGAGTTCGCGAACATGTGGGTGGTAGCGCCGGTATCGGCAACATACCTACCCCGCCTAGCCTGCTCTACACCCCCTCGACCAACGACTTTGTGACACTCGCCTGAGATGTCACCGACCACCAGCGCTTCTTCTGCCACGTCCAGTGCTGTGGCGTCCGCAGACGCCCTCCCCGCCGGCACTTCCACCACGAGCACCGCCTCTTCGGTCGGGCACTTGCTCTTGTCGTGGCCGTAGCCCTTGCATGTCTCACATCGCACGGGCTTGCTCTCGGGGCAGTTGGCCACCTGGTGGCCCTTCTTACCGCACCGGAAACAGCGACCGCGCATGCTACCCGCATCGTCGTCGCCGCCTCCGCTGCCGCCTCCAGCCTTCGCGCCACCCCCTCTCCCCTTCTGGTTGCCGCCGCCGCCGCCGCCACCCTTGCGGCGGCCGCTGTTGCCGCGGCCCGGCGCTCCTCGAGGGGCAATACTATAGAGTGTTTGCGGCCTACGCTACTTATTTATCGGGTGAGACTGTTTTGGTGATGTATTAACTTCACGGGAGGTAGACGACCGTCCTTCACACGGACGAAAGAGGGAGTGCTCAAAGAGCGGCTCCCACAGCAAGGAGGGGCCCCGTGAATCATCGCGGTGCCCCCTATCAAACGGTTATCTTACCAGTCTGCGTGACACAAAATCATCCAGCACATGTATCCAACAGCCATGTTCGCAGACTCACGAACATAATCTTCTTGTTTGATTTCTTCGTAACGGTGATGATGATGCAGCATGTAGGTTAAAAGTATTGTTCGGTAGACACTGTGAGCAATCGCAGACGTTCTGGCAGTCTGCGCTTGCGCATGGTAAGAGCTCCGTTGTCCGATGTTCTTGTAGGACAGAAAAATCAGAAACCCCGCCCCCCAATCTAGACTTAAGTGGGTTGGCGCTGTTGGCAAAGCGCTGTAAAACACGCCACCCCGAATATAGCCCCCATAGTATGCGCTACCAAAGACAGACGCGTGACGCATGGACGCGTGGAGTGAGGATTGCCTACGGAAACCTCACAGGTTAAGTGATGTAGGAGGTTGCTGGACACAAAGACGTGTTGAGTGATTATAGCTGTATACTGAAACCCCAAGGGGTGAGTGAAGTTTGAGATTGCCAGACACATGGACGGGTTGAGTGGGGATAGCTGCATACTGAAACCCCACGGGTTGAGTGATGTTGGAGTACTGGACACATAGACGCGTTGAATGAGGATAGACACATATTGAACCACACAGGTGATTTGTATTGGAGGTTGCGGGACACCTCGACGTGTTGAATGAGGATAGCTGCATACTGAAACCCCACGGGTTGAGTGATGTTGGAGTACTGGACACATAGACGCGTTGAATGAGGATAGACACATATTGAACCACACAGGTGATTTGTATTGGAGGTTGCGGGACACCTCGACGTGTTGAATGAGGATAGCTGCATACTGAAACCTCACAGATGCATTGGTTTTTGAGTTTGCCAGACACAAACGCGTTGAGTGGGGATAGCTGCATACTGAAACCTCACAGATGGATTGGTTTTTGAGTTTGCCAGACACAGACGCTTTGGATGAGGAAAGACACATACTGAAACCTCACAAGTGATTTGTATTGGAGATTGCCGGACACATAGACATGTTGAGTGAGGATAGCTACATACTGAAACCTCACAGTTGAAATGATTTTTGAGTTTGCCAGACACATAGACGCGCTGAGTGGGAATAGCTACATACTGAAACCTCAGGAGGAGTGGAATGATGTTGGATAGTGCCAGGCACATGGACGCTTTTGGTGAGAATGGCTGCATATTGAGACCAACCGGGTTGAGTGACGTTTGCGATTGCCGGACACATCGACGCGTTGAGTAAGGATAGCTGTATACTGAAAAACCACCGTACCTATAGTGAGGGGACAATTCGAGAATGCAGTGCACATAGACCCGACCCCCAACCAGTACCCGAACCCCCCCTGAAAAATAGAGGCCATGCGCCCCCCCCCCCCCTACCTCCCCCAGAGGATGAGGAGGGTACAGTCCAAAGTAAGCACAAGCTAACCCAAGGTTAATGCCTTTGTTACGGCATAAAAAAAAAAATACTAAAGGACCCCATCGGGCGGTGGAGGACTTAGAGCTAAGGCACCCCAAATTCTCCGGCGTGAGATCCAAAATGGATCGGGCGGTGGAG
>CACKRE030000899.1:28803-44607 GCA_902602495.3 Ectocarpus sp. CCAP 1310/34
AGATCGTCAGGATCGTGAGCACGGTGCACGCGAGCCTCCCGGATTGGAGGAAGGCCTCGAAGGGCCAGCGTAGGGCGGAGCATGCTCTCCTCGCGAGTGACGGTGGCGGCGGGGGAGGAGCGCCGGGCCGCGGCAACAGCGGCCGCCGCAAGGGTGGCGGCGGCGGCGGCGGCAACCAGAAGGGGAGAGGGGGTGGCGCGAAGGCTGGAGGCGGCAGCGGAGGCGGCGACGACGATGCGGGTAGCATGCGCGGTCGCTGTTTCCGGTGCGGTAAGAAGGGCCACCAGGTGGCCAACTGCCCCGAGAGCAAGCCCGTGCGATGTGAGACATGCAAGGGCTACGGCCACGACAAGANGTGCGATGTGAGACATGCAAGGGCTACGGGCACGAAAAGAGCAAGCGCCCGACCGAAGAGGCGGTGCTCGTGGTGGACTTGCCGGCGGGGCGAGCGTCTGCGGACGCCACAGCACTGGACGTGGCAGAAGAAGCGCTGGTGGTCGGTGACATCTCAGGCGAGTGTCACAAAGTCGTCCAGCGCATGTATCCAACACCAATGTTCGCAGACCCACGAACATGCTACGGGGGAATCGTGCTCTCCCGGAGAGGATGGTTACAGCTGCGCTGGTGCGTGAGGCATGACGAGCAGCGTTGTCTAGCGAGAAGTAGATGCATGGACGTGCGCTATCGGACTGCGTGATCCACGGTAATTCGCCGAACGGTTCTACTGCATGTAGCCTGTTGCTTGGCCGCACGCAATGCCCAATGGGAGCACTGAAGCCCAACCCAGTTTTTTTTTGCGTGGTTGTTGCAGCGGGAACCGTACCAACTGTAAGTCTTCGGCAACACCAAGTCACCTCCTCATGCACCTTTATTTCTTCGACATTCGCACCAGCGCCGACTGCAACGCCAGCGCCGGCTTCAACGCGATCCCCGGTACCGACGAGCATGCGCCCTAGCGCACTGCCTTGTACACCGTCATCGAGCCCTGTTCCGACGACACCCACATTGCCGCCCATAAGCCGTCCAGGTAAAACAAAGCAATAAAGAAAGTTATCTTGCAAGACTGCCGAAATTGTGGGTAAAGGTTGTATTACAGAACTACTGCACTCTGTGGGACGATGCCGTAAAGAGTGCATCAAATCCACTGCCAGATGTTGAAACAGCACGAACGATTACAGAGTCTATCCACTGTTGAAACAGCACGAACGTGAAGACTGTTAGTTCGCTACCGTACTCTTGAAGACAAGCAGCGCCTCTCATCGGTCTAATTTTTCCTTGGACACTGTTCCCCATTGCGCTGTCTACTTTCGAAACGTGTTCCTGCCATGTCTTCCGCCCGAAGTAAACCCTCAAGCAACGGTGCCCCCCTCTGCTTTCGATCGGGACGCCGGTCACCAATTTGACACCACCGCCATTTCCCTCGGCGGTGTCCGGCGAAGTGTGCGAGACTGAAGCTGGCGAGGCCTGTCTAGCAGACGAAGTTTGTAGTTTTTGTCTTTCAACCCTTGATCTAGAGAGCAATATGGGCTTGAAATACCGAGAGTGCGTCAGCAGTGTTGACAAGTCGACCTCGGACGGTTGTTCCCAATATCAACAAGTAGGATGTTGTTTCCAAGAGAAGTATACCTTGATCACGGACTGCATGTCCAACGAATACTTCGTGGCGGTTCTTGAATATGAAATATTCATAGACGAAGAGGGCAGCATTGCTCGCTTTCGTCTTACAGCAGCAGCACCGGCAGTGATGGCAACAGCTCGCCGGCACCAGCCTACTCTGGCAGTGACCCATCACCGGCCCCTGTCAGAGCCGACGCTGTTCTCGCTGGCACCAATGCCCCGGTGGCAGAGGAGAGCACCAGCGGTGGTGTTGCTGGTGATGCTAACAAGGCCGCAACGCACAGGCCATCGCGGACATCCGCCAGTGGTGCGGTCGGTGCTGCTATTGGTGGGCTTGTCATGGTCGCCACCATAATCTTAGTCGTGGAACTTACAATTTAATCGGTGTGTTTGGTCTCTCTTGGTTGCCGACAATACCGAAACCGGCGCAGTAGAGAGCACGCACCCGTAGCCAACCGAAACGATACATGCCTCGTCAATCCTGGCCAGGTCAGGTGCAGCTGATAGTCTACGCAGCAAAATCGATTAAGCAAACATATGGGATAAAGTATTCAATCCGTGCTATGGGATAAAGTATTCAATCCGTGCTTACTTTGTTGTTAGGGTTAGGGATAGGGATAGGGTCTGCGTGCCCCCTCCCTATTCATTTTCTAGATACTCTTAAAATCCCGCGTAGGCGGTCCGGTGCAGCAGGGCAAATTCTGTTATTTCTGCGACGCCAAGCCGTCGGATTCGTCCAAAGTTGGATAGTCAGCTGTATTGGGAATTGAGTCAGATGGTTTACTGAGCCTGAGCTTCTTCTCCCACTACAAAGGAGAGCGGGAGGACGAACTGCTGTGAAGCGTGTGCAACTTGCAGTGGGAAAAAATCCCTTCCACAGACACCAGGAGACTATTCACACTTCGGTTTCACGGGCTACGGAAGAAAGAGGACGGCTGAACCCCTCCCTGTTAAGAGGCTCTAAAACATACATACGCAGAGTGCCGTAGGGGGATAGTGGGTACGAAAATATAGTCTAGACTACAACGAGAAGAAATATTCTCGGTGTTTTCTTCTTCCTGTGGAGTCTCCCACTTGGTTTTCCGAAATGACTCATGGGACACCCATGGGTTACCCATGGGTAGCCCGTGGGCAGCCGTTGGGCGGCCTATGGGTTACCCATGGGAAGCCCATGGGCGGCCAATAAGAGCCCTTCGACCGAACCAAGAGTGGACTATCAATTACCTGCTTTGGAACTGGCACAGCAGCAAATAACCCTAACAACGCTAACAGTAATCCTGCAAGCCCACACGATACGTGCTAGGTTGATGTGCCGGTGGCAAAGTTGTAGGTTGAAGTAAGTGCCATGGGTCACCCATGGGTGCATTCGATATGTTCAGGGTTCTGCACGGAGCGTTTTTTTTCCACGGAGCGGAGCGGTTTACACCGCTCCGCTCCGCTCCGTGGGGCTTCCCAAGAAACCGCACAAGCGGTTTTTTCACGGAGCGGTTTGAGCTACTCCGTCACACAAGCACGGATAGAACCGCAATGCAGTCACGGTTTTTCCCACGGAGTGACGGTTTTTCTCCCACGGAGTCGCGGTATTTTTCTGTTTTCTGTTCTACTTTTACAGCAGCCACACAAATAACCGTGCCCACGCACACAGCAGCAGTCCGTGCCACACACACATACACTCCGCGCAACGCACTCCGTGCACATCAGTCCGTGTGCATCATGTGCTGTTGTACGTGTTGCAGGAACGTATGAACGAGTCGAGGAGGTATCGATGTGAATGGTTCCTCTCTACATAATAAATTAAGTGAATGATTGACAGCTTTTTTTTGTCTTTTTGGGCTGTCCTAGTCGCGAGGACGCATACAGTGTCACCCGCGGCCTCCAACCACAGCACACAGTACGGAACAATCGGTCTTCGGTGCACGAAACCCAACGGTTTTCACGAAATTGCAGGTGCTCCGTCGATTATGTACGGATATCCGTGCGGTTTCGACGTTTTTTTCCGACGGAAAACCGTGCTCAAAGCCACGGTTTCGCGCGGTTTTTGCTACGGAGTAAAGGAACCGCTCCGTACAAAAAACCGCACTACGGATAAACCGCTCCGCTCCGCTCCGTGGCATGAAAAAAAAAACCGCTCCGCTCCGTGAAATAAAACCAATAACAATCCTCATGGTATCCTATATGCGTTCGAAAGCTTGCTAAAATACTACTGCGTTGATGTCCTCTTGTAAAAGCTGAAAGTGGTCGAATATAGTATTAATGCATAAAAAATCGTTACTGAAAAGAATTGCGCGCTCGACACTAAATAATTCTATATACATACTTCGTATATATGTTGCTGCTGTGGAACATAAAAAAAACTTAGCTGACGAAAAACTTGCTATTGAACGATTGGTAATGGAAGACATTACTCGAAGTTTCCGCTTTTTGCGTGGGGGGGAAGGCATAGAACAACATATTCGCCTGATTGAGAGCGAAGTATCTGATTGAGAGCGAGAGCCAAAAAAATTGAAATTTCGGGTCCAGACGCCTCTTGCCATTTCTTGGCAAGTAGGGGACGGGCTATTCCAAGAAGCGGTGCAAATTGAAGGTCTCATCAGCAGCTTCGCGAGCATATGCGTGTCATCGTCATCGGATGCTGCAGCGAGGAGCTAGACAAGTTGCTAGATTTGCCCAGATTGGCTATTTCTGCTCAAACTGNCTCAATCAGATACTTCGCTCTCAATCAGGCGAATATGTTGTTATAGTAAGTGTGCTCTTATCGGCCGCTTGGGTGGTGTTGCCACAATTGTTCCCGCCCCCATCGCTATCATCCCCGGTGTTTGCCATCGGGGTTGGGTTTTCGTCGCTTGGCAACGGCGTTGTAAAACAAGCCGCCCCCCCCGGTGTTTGCCATCGGGGTTGGGTTTTCGTCGCTTGGCAACGACGTTGTACAACAAGCCAATTAATTCATTTCGTGAGCTCGGCAACCAGGTTGTTACCGTTTTTGTGTACCTCTGTTTTTGTTTTGTGGTAACCATAATGAATGGTGGTCGAGTGGATAATGTTGTGCGGGGTGGAGAATCCTCACTCCGCGCAAGGGGGACGATCGCACCACGTTGTGTTAAAATGGTCAAGCACCCTCGAGGCAGTTACACAGTGCTTACAACTGTCTCTGGAAGTGAAAGCACCAGAAAATAAATTAAGTCATACGCAGCTGTCATCCGTACGCAAGGAAGTAAGCACAAGATGCCGAACACCCTTAGCAGGATGCAGCGCACCCTTCATGCGACTCGCCGAATATCTCACGGCGCTTCGCGCTTGGTGATGTGAGAGCCTGGTCCGGTGAGAACCCGGCGTGCTCCGTCCCGGCTTTGTAGGGATGCGAGGTCAATGGTCTGAGGACTTCGACGGCATCACGACTATGAATATACCCCCCCATCACTATAGATTCATGATGTAATTTTCGAGTATTACGTGATATGCTTCAACATATGGCATAGCGGTACACCTTTAGACTTTACAGGCAAAGTTAGCTGGTTCGATCCCCTCCGCGTTGTGTGATGTTCCTGCGCTGGTCATCTCGAAAGCGAGGAAATTTGTCTGGTGATATATCGCTTGATTAACCCAACGAATACAATGAATGGGAGGGAGGGGAAAGCTCACACGTATTTTTTCTTTTCTCCTCCTTCACACAATCCGCGCATAACCGCTTTCATAACCCGGCACGTTATGCCCGCTCGGCCTGTAACCCCCCCACGTTATCCCATGTCATAACCCCTCGTTGGCCGGAGGGTACACAACGCCCCCGTACAACCGTGCCCACTGGCCACCTGTGAAGTGAGAAGAGTTTGATGGAAGTTCAGAGAGATCCGAAGAATCCGCAACAGCAGCCGCAGGATCAACAGCAGCCGCGGCAGTACCAGCAGCCTCACCATCAGCAACAGCAGCATCAGCAGCAGCAAGACGGCCGCGGTGGGGGGGGCTGGGGTGGTGGACCTCAGCACGGACTCCACGTCGGCCACGGAGCGCAGCAGCGGTATGGATACCCGCCCGCTCGCCCGCAGCAGCAGCATTGGCGACCCCCGCACAGGCAAGCAAACGTGATGCACCAGCAGTATAGTGCCACGCCCTACGGGGGGCCCGCGAATGGTAGCGAGTATGCGAGTTGGGAGCAGCAGCAGCCACCGTATCAGAAGCCTCCGCCGGACTACACCCAGCAGCAGCCGCCGTACTACCCGCCTCCGACACCGTACTATCAGCAGCAGCCACCGCCACAGCCTCCGCCTGCGCCGACGTTCCAGCAGCAGCAGCCGTCGCAGCAGCAGCAGCACTCCACCCATGCCCCTCCCTACTCGGCTCCTCCCGGAGCAGCAGCACCGTCCCCCGGCTCCCTCCACTTCTTGATGGCACGTTTTGTGCCTGCAAGCGAGATCGTACCTAGTGGTGTGGTAGCAAGCAGCGAGCGTGATAGTGGTAGAGGATTTGCTTTGGCTGCACGAAACCCGAATTCGCATATTGGCAGAGAGAGATTTTGGGCCGACAGCGGCGCCACCAACACGTTTGTTNCCCTCCCTACTCGGCTCCTCCCGGAGCAGC
Source organism: Ectocarpus sp. CCAP 1310/34 (assembly GCA_902602495.3). Classification (NCBI taxonomy): domain Eukaryota; class Phaeophyceae; order Ectocarpales; family Ectocarpaceae; genus Ectocarpus; species Ectocarpus sp. CCAP 1310/34. The sequence continues at coordinate 34,993 of CACKRE030000899.1, forward strand.
AGCACCGTCCCCCGGCTCCCTCCACTCCTTGATGGCACGTTTTGTGCCTGCAAGCGAGATCGTACCTAGTGGTGTGGTAGCAAGCAGCGAGCGTGATAGTGGTAGAGGATTTGCTTTGGCTGCACGAAACCCGAATTCGCATATTGGCAGAGAGAGATTTTGGGCCGACAGCGGCGCCACCAACACGTTTGTTAGCAGCAGCCATCAAATGTACGACTTAAGGCCAGTGCCGCCCGGTAGCGCGTGCAATGTGTTGGCAAGGTAAACATGACGTTCCACATGCCCGGCCCTTCGGACTAGACCGATTTTTGTGTACAGATGTCGGACGTGTACGTAGTCCCCGGCATCACATTCAACCTGTTTTCTCTGCAATAGACGCAGCGTAGGCAGAAGATCACTTTGGAGGGACATGGCTTGCACCTCTTCAATGGTAGGCTTACCTTTACTTGCTCCGACGTAGGATGTTCCCTGTTGGCCACTCGCTTGCCTCGGGAGTATCCTGGTAGTGCTGTGACCTACAGCCCCGATGCCCCCCCCCATGTTCTGCCCAAGCCTCCCCGCCTAGCGTTGGCACAGGCCTTGTCGCGGCAAATCCCCCATTCCCACAGAGTGCAGGAGCGGGCACGACTTCTAGTGCAAGTGCGAGTTCCGGTTTCCAGTCCGTCACAACGGCCGGCGTTGTACCTTCGACTTCTGGCGTCCAGCCCACCGTAGTCGTTGCCGGTGTTGTACCTTCGAGTTCGAGTCCGAGTCCGAGCTTCCAGTCCGCCGGTGGTGCCGCTGCCGGTGTTGTACCTTCGAGTGCCAGTGCGAGTCCGAGCTTCCAGTCCGCCGGTGGAGTCGCTGCCGTTGTTGTACCTTCGTCTGCGAGTGCGACTTCGAGCGTCCCATCCACCACGTCCGGTGTGGTGCTTCCGCGTTGTGCATTCCCGCCCATCGACGTAGATGTAGTGCCAAAGACTATTGCCGACTTCCAGCCTGTAATCACAGCTGCCGTAGCATCGCCTGAGATTGTTTTTCCCTCCGTCGTTGACCCGAGCGATTTCCGTGAAATTGTGACCAACCACCTCATCCCCCAGGACCATTTTCCTCTCATGGATATGAGCATGTTCCCTGATGTAGGCCTGATGGATGGAAAAGACTCGGTCCCACAGGGTCATTTTTCCGGATGCGCTTGATGCTTGCAATTCTGCAACACCCCCTCCCCCCGCGTTTGCCGTGATGAGTGATGAATTGGATTGCCTAAGAGGTTTCGTTGCTGGATGCAGTGAGTAGCAAACCGTAGCTCCCCCCTCCCTCTCGCATGCCTTGGCGATTTTTGCCCCCGGTGCTTCCCCATTTCGGTAGGAAAATCCATGCCGACCATTGACATTAATTTGTTCCATGCCTCCACTGGCCATGTCAACGAATTCTTGATGCGTGAAACGGCCAAGCAGCAGGGCGTACGACTGGTGGGGGAGATGCAGCCGTGTCTGGGCTGCGTGGAGGCGAAGGGCAGGCGGGCACCGGTGCCGCGGCGTGGCACCCGCGCGGCGGTACCGTTCGGCAAAGTCCAAATCGACCTCACGGGCCCGTTCTCTGACGCGCTTGACGGCTCCCGGTACCTGATCATGTTCGTGGACAGCGCATCGCGGTGGCAACGGGGGTACGGGATGCGGACCAAGAGCGACACCCTGAAGTTCGTGCAGTGGTTCCTCGCCGACATGAACGGCATGGGCACTCCGGGGTGTTTCCGCGTGGACAACGGCGGCGAGTTCACCGGCTCCGCGTTCGCCTCGTTCTGCGACGCTGCTGGCATTCGGCGCGAGTACACCACCCCCGACACCCCCAAGCAAAACGCGGTGGTCGAGAGCGCCATATGGTGCGCCATGAAGTGGGGCCACGCCGCGCGCCGCCACATCCTCGCCATGGGCCACGTCGACCTCTCCTCCATCCCCAACGTCGGCGTCAACGGACATCGCCTGTGGCTCGCGTCGGCGCTGTGGGCATCCGCCTGCTTCAATCGCTCCGCGACGAAGGCCAACCTGGGCTGGATGTCGCCGTTCGAGGCGTTCTTCGGCCGGAAGCCGCCCCTCACCATCGTCCCTTTTTTCCAGGAGGGGATAATGCGCGTGAAGCGGGCCACCAAGGCGGACGTCCAATCCTTGCGGTGCTTCTGCCTGCACGGCGCCAACAACCACTCGACGTCTACCGCCGTCGTTCTCGCGCTGACACCGGTCGCCTCGCCCGCACGAACAACGTCGTGTGGGTCAACCGCCGGGCAGGAGCGCCGGCGTCGGTGCCGGGCATCGGGGGGGGTTCTTCGGTCACCGCGGCACCCTCGCCGGCCGCCGCCGTGCCTGCGGCCGATGCCGCACCGCCGCCGCCCCCGCCATCAAGGACGTACACCAACATCCCGCCTACACCAGCGACCACCGCACCGCCGCAGCCCGCTTCCCCGCCGAACTTCACAGGATCCTCAGCCCCGTCGCTGGTCTCCGTCGTCCCATCATCAGTCCCACCGTCGACCGCAGCCACGCCGCCCCGTTCGCCCCCGGGTCTGCCGCCGCCGCTGCCGCAGCCCACCAGCGCCGCCACCCCCGCTCCCCCGCACCCGCCGCTTTTAAAACGAGCCGTCAAGGAGTTGGGACGAGAGGACACGAGGGTACACGGCCGCACGCGCGGCAATGGAGTACGGTTGAACAACAACAACCGCCGTCCGGTGGCGGCGCCGCTCTCCACCACCGTCTTGGTCTGTTAGCGATGATGGACAAGGACTCCCTCAACTCGTCGCTTGCCACCCGGGAGGCCGTGGATCAAGGACGCCGCGACCTACCGACCCCGCCGCAGCCGGATCCGAGTCTTGGAGGCCGTGGAAGCGGGGGGGCTGTGGGAGCTGGGGGGGGCGTGGATTCCGGCGGAGGGGGGAAACCGCAGATGTTCGCAAACGATGTTCGCCACCCGCGAGGGTGTGGACGCCGCTATTCGCTCCGAGCGCCCGCCCGATAAGATGCCGGACCTTCCTCACTGCCTCGCCAGCGACCTCCGCGTGCCGAATACGTTCAAGGAAGCCATGCGGTCTAAACATTCAGTGTTGTGGGATGATGCAGTCGGTGGAGAGTTTTTCGGTTTGTTGGATGCAGGAACTAGTCCGGTGTAGCAACCAGTAGAATACGTCATCAATGCTAAGTGGGTCTTTAACTGTAAGGCAGACGAGTACGGATGGCCGACGAACTTCAAGGCAAGACTTGTAGCGCGAGGGGACATGCAGAGGGCTTCGATTGATATTGGAGAATTGTTTGCACCCACCGTTTCAGTGTCTAGTGTGCGCTTGTTAGCAGCATTAGCATGTGAGCAGTATCTTGACTTGCGCCATTTCGATATTCAGCAAGCTATTGTGCCGTCTGAGCTTGGTGAGGATATTTTCATGCGCGTACCGCAGGGGTGTGGTAGGTTATCTGGCCTGATCGTGAAGCTGTGCAAGAGTCTGTATGGTTTGAAGCAGGCGTCACGACATTGGCATGCGCACCTGACGAGGTGTTTATTACGTGTAGGTTATTTGCGGTGTCTGGCAGATGCATGTGTTTTTCGATTGATGGAGGAAGGACGTGTGATCATGATCATCGTGGTCCACGTGGATGACATTCTTGACGTAGGGCAGAAGGAGAGGTTTGACAAGTTTGGCAGGGATCTCAACACAATGGTCCCCGTGAAGAACCTTGGAGAATTGAGATGGTACTCAGCGTGCTTTTACGAGAGAGACGTAGAGGGAGGGCTGTTGAGGATTTCGCAGCAGAGGTTTGCCGAAGAGTTGGCTGCAGAGTACGGCATTGAGTGGGGGGGAGCGTGCCCTTGCCTGTGAGCGTGACGCTCACCGACTTTGACGAGAACGAAGCGTGCGCTGATGTCCCTTTTCGCGAGTTGGTAGGATCTCTGATGTCGTTGGCCACTTTAACAAGGTCGGACATCGCGAACGCAGTACGAGCAGTAGCGCGGTATTGTGCAGCTCCCAAGATGGTGCACTGGAAGGCAGCACTCGGTATTTAGGGTACGTGCGGAGGACGAGTTGGATGGGGACCACATTTGAGAGGGGAGTGGCGACAGGGATGAGCATGCAGGTGCTTGTGGATGCCGACTATGCAAGCAAGGCGACAGACCGTAGATCGGTGTCAGGGGGGCTAGTGATGTGTGGGGGAGGGTGTGTGGCTTGGTTTTCGAGGACGCAGAAGTGCGTTACGCTTTCCACCACGGAAGCAGAGTATGTGGTAGTTGCCGATGTCTTGAAGGAAGTGTTGTTCCTGAGGCAGGCGTGGCGTTCTATGTTGCCAGATGCAGGTATGCCGTGCATCCCGGTGTTCGAGGATAATCAGGGAGCGATTCAGATTGCGCACAACCCGATCACGAACTCCAACTCGAAGCACATCGATGTACGGCATCACTTTATGAGGGAGCTGGTAGAGAGGAAGGAGATCTCAATTACTCATGTGCCGACGCAATTTCAGCATGCAGATTTCTTGACCAAGGCTATTAGCAAGGAGGGAAGTGTTTTGGGGTCGATTCGTATTCTGAAAGAGAAGAGAGAAAGAGGGAAACGAGATCGGACATGAGAAAGAGAGAGTCTGGTGAAGGTGGTAGGAGTGTTGGAGTTGTGGTGGGATTTTTCTTGTGATGGTCTTAGAGGACTTTTTCTTGTTTTGGAGATGATGGTTAAGAAGAGGGTGAAATTGTTTTTTGCCGAAGCATGACGATGCATATGAGCAGGGGGGCTATTCGATATATTGGGGGTACTCGTAGCATAGTATGACGGGATATCTTCGGTACGTACGTACGGAAATTGCAGTGATGAGATGCGGAGGAATCAGAACTTTGTGGGTATTTTCCATGGAAGTGAGAAGAGTTTGATGCAGGTTCAGAGAGATCCATTTGGAAGTTTGAGCGTGGTGAGCGTGACGCGTGCTTGATGCCGTGACAGATTTACGAGCGCGAGCACGCCCCCGAAGAATACAATACGTTTTCCACCACGTTTTCTACCCATCTACGGCCCGTCATGGCCGAGCTGCTCTACACTCCCAACACACAGAACTGAGCCACCCGAATCATCGATAAGGGTGTGTGTCCCATATGGATGGGCGGTTTAACAAAACTGTCATTAACAAAACTGTCAGCAGTAGCGTGTGGGATTGCTCCTGTGTAACCCCCACCGATGAGTCAGAATTATTCACCGAACGGTGCGTGGACTGACTGGCTCCAGAATACACATATTTGCGAATCCAACCGGCATCCGCAGACAACCATCCACCCTACTCCCTCTGATCCTCTGATGGCCTTCTGCTCTTCACTACTAGACTATTTGTGCGGCTGTGCGGCGTCCACCGCAGGAGGGGTATAGATCATCAAATACTACTGTATCCCAAAGTTAAGCATCCTCCCTATAGACTAGACTATACGGGCCAATCGCTGCGTCATGACTAAAATGTGAGCGGCATTACATACGGCACCTGCCGCAAATAGGTCTGTTCCACTCCCCCGGTCATCAAACTTTCTTCTCGTATTGTCGAATGAGGCGTTTTCATCACATGCCGACGTCACGAAGCACTGGTGGCTATGTGCGGCGCGAGTGTGCGTCCCGCAGGTACACACGTGCAAGTTGCTGTTGGCCTCCAAGCTCTCGTTCACCTCAACCCGCTCTGTGTGCATTAGTGAACAAAACGAAAGGGAGAGCTTGAGTGCCCCACCATGGATCGCCAGAATCTTACAAGGGCTTTCGTCGACACCCGCAAATATCAATCAACACCTGCTATATCGGTGAGTTCAAGTGACGGAAATGACCCCACAGTCAGCGTAGACGTGACCTGTATGTTGCCCACAGTACGCAGATTTTACCGTACCGTAGACGGCTACGCCGAGATTTCTTCAGTACTTCGGCGTGGGCAGTCATCTCAGTTGCTCAGAGGTTATAACTATCGCGAACGATTCAACCGAGAACAAGCGGACTTCCTGGCCGTGTCGCACCATGTGCATACACTGCGCAATCGTGTCGCTTTTATTTTTCTCCAACTGCTGTGTACTCATGTATCAATGAACGATACGAGAGATACTAAACTCGTTTTGCGATGTACATTCCACCGCTGCACTTGCAGCGGGATCGAACCTCTTGAAACCTCGAGGTGATCTTTTCAACCTCAAGCCCTGAACGGAGGTCGGAAAAGGCTCACAGTGCTACATAGCGACTGCTTCGTGATATTGTGTCGCTTCTGCCCTTCGCCTGAACGTCACTTCGCTCGTTCCACAAGGACAGTCGAACAGTCAAAACCACGCAGAGAAAGAACACTGCTGCTGCAAATGGTGAGGGAGGCAAAGCTCCAAAGAAAAATCTACCAGTAGATTACGTGTTCGTCTACAGTAGTAGACCATGCAATGTACGATGCGGGCAGCATGCTCTTCTGGAGGAACACTGGAGTACAGAAGTCTACATCAGGGACTCGGCTCGGAATCACGTCTTGTGTTGGAAAACAGCACATCAGCGAAACCTCCGCTGCTTCGAGATCACGGCCATAAGAACTTGGATTGCGCAGTGGAGCTTGGAGCTATCACGATCCAACTTTCCCTTCGCCAAAGATGGCCAGGTCGTCTCACAGCACTCCTCAGCAGCAAGCAACACCACCACTCCATTATTTTTTCGCTTGCGTCGCGCGATGCTGCAGGTGTCCGATTCGAAACTCACCAGAACCTACAGCGAAAGAGAGGCCCGTGGTTCTCACGGTCTGATGCAGATGATCGAGCGGGGAACTGTCGACGACGTGCGCACGATCTTGTTGAAAACGCAACCGCCAGACAGATCGATACTAACTGCTCCGAGTCTGGAGGCCGAGCACTTCCAGCGAACGCCGTTGATGGCGGCTGTTGAACGCGGCGACTTGCCAATATTTACGGCGCTTCTGCACTACTTCGATCGACTATTCTCAGCCAACGTGAGTGCCAAACATGTACAGTAGTCTAGAGACCGCAAACTCCAGAGTACTGTATTCCACGGTACTCCTAGGCAATACGAAACGAAACAATTTCGTATCTTCCTTTGTTATATCGAGGCCGAAATGAAGCTATTCACGTACACTAGCATAGACGATGTAACTACTGAGTCTACATGATAGGCTACAGGACTAATACTACAGTACTACACAGTCAGGCTAATAGTGGTCAGCTACAATGTCAGACTAGGGTACTGTACATGTACATGGAGTCTTGACGTTGTGATTTCGGCTTCTAACAAAGATCGTCGTGTGGTCCGATTGGACTCGAAGCAGTGGGGTAAGGCGAGGGGGTTGATACGGGTTTCCACGATCGATCACAAGTTTAGAAGTCTGCTTACTGTATGTCCGTGTAGTTCCCCATATTGCGCATGTACTAGCCCATTCGAGGCTTTCTGCCACCACCCCACGCCAACAATCAACCGGCAGTAATATTACGGGAAACTCTCCCTACTCTTCGCCACACTTGATGATGAGTAAATAAAGCTACGAACATGAGTACATTTCAATTTTTTTCCCAAAAAACGCAGTCTACTGCTATGTACATGATGTAGGACCGTTCCACTCGCACCACGTTCGAGAAGGAGACAAGAAATGCTTGATGAAAATGCAAAGAAAAAAGAACAGGAGATGCACATGCAGCAAATTGCGAAGGTGTACCGATTCAGGTAAAAGTCAATCGACAGATACCCTGCGAATCGGGTCCTCCTTAACACTCTCCACCCACCCACAGAATTTACCCTCAACTGGGAACCTCTTGTGGCCAGGATGGGTAATTCGTTAATTCGATGGAAGTGTCACAAGGTTCATTGTAGGATCGACTCCAAGAGGCGTTCTCAGGACTGACACACATTGCGTCCTTGGGAAAATATCCAAGTCAGGAGAAAGATGTGCACCCAAGGAGATTCGAACCAGTATCCTGCCGCTGACGCCATAGTTTAAAGGAATGCCCGCCCGACGGTGGCTTGCCTCCTAGATGTAGTAGATGTAGATTCTGCCGTAGACACTCTTGTCCACGAGCACGTTGAGATGGGAAGGTTGCTTGTTATTGCAGAAGCGGGTCTGCTACAGGTCTGAGGTGAGGCGGATTGCCCTCAACCTGGGGGCACGCAGATAGCTAAGTCCCGATGGGGTACGTCCTAAGAGGNTGTTATTCTCGAAGAAGATCGAAGGGCTTTGACCCCATCCAGGGCGTGGGTTACGTCTTCTCGCGCGCAAAACGCTATGTTTATTCCTTCTTTGTGTTCTTTACTTGGTCAAATGGGTTAAGCAATGGTCCGATGGGGTCATCCAAAAGGGTCACGCACCACAAGAGTCACTCGTTTTGAGTTTTCTCGGCTCCAGTCAGTCCCACCGAATGATGTCAGAGAGCTCCGACGGTCTCATTCAGGAACAAGCTGGCATCGATCATTCAACAGCGACCGAGTGGTTCAGCTGGAAAAGAACCCCTGGGTGTAGCTATAATACATGGGTCCCACGTGTGTCAGGAATTTTGACACGAGCACGAAATTTTGACACGAGACCAGAATTTTGACACGAGACCTCAGAATTTTGACACGAGAGGTTACGCCGCATTTTTTCATGTCAGAATTACAGGTCAAAATTTTTCGAAAACGTGGTCAAAATATTTTCACCTGAGGTATTTTGACAAGAGAAAACGACAAATTGACACGCGCGCCATCGCACACACACGAACGCATCAACTCAGTCGGCAAGCTCGCACGCAGCTGCCCGCACACCCACACACGTGAACACAACGCTGCTGGGAGTACATCGCGTTATGGGAACGTCAAGCCGCGGTTAGGATCGTGTGCGTTCATCCCGGGATCGAGAACAAAACACGCCGAGGTTGGTCTGTCTGGACTCTGGACTCGAAGCACACGGGAGATAACCACAACAGCAGCTAGTCGGGTGCCCCGCCCGTGATGGGAGAGGTTACAGCAGTNGGCTCACCTTATCTCGACTCCGAGGGGTGGGCAGGTGGTAGGGCTGCTTCGGCTGGCGGCAGTGGTCGCATGTCCAACCCTATAGCCTTGGATATGTCGGGCAGTGGCTTGGACGTATCAGGAAGCAGCAGCGTGCTTCTGGACGGGGTGGTCGCGGAAGCGCACGAGGGAGAAGATGAGGTAGGCGAAGGTGATGAGGAGGAGGCAGGTGAAGAGAGCTCCGACTCGAGCGACAGCGAAGAGGAAGTCAAGACCCGGGGCAAGAGCGGGCCACTGATCAGGGTGAGTTCTTCTTTGGGAAGGACTTCTTTTCGGGGTCGACTGGGTGCACGCAGAGTTGTTCCCGGGGCCGATCTACGCGATTGTTCGGGTAGCAAGTAGCAGCGAGATACAAGTGTGCTGACGTCTCGGCGTGTAGGTCGGNAGGGGAATGGGAATGCTGCTTTCTAGCCGTCGGGAAACACACTCCGTGGGGGGAGCGTAGTGACGCACTGCGGCCTGAAAAGTGGCTTCGGGTGGTGGACACGTTCATAGAGGCCCAGACGCTGACCACATGCAGGAATGGGGTGCGGCAAGACCTGCACCTGGACTACCAGCGCAACCGTGTAAGGACCGTATCAAGATTAAGGCTGATTGAATGTTTGTTTCTCTCTTGAATGGTA